>CAUDMG010000372.1:1212500-1307500 GCA_958450375.1 Homarus gammarus
AAATGACATGATAGTCCCTCTTCTGCATCAATGGACAAAAGCTAATGCACTATTCAAACCACCTGTGATTAATCAGTGTCGAACTATTGAGCTAAAACTAACGAAATTATGGCACAAAGCAGTTGAAACATCACTTGGTAAAGGAAACTTGGCCAGGAAAAATGAATTTCTGCACACACTTGATACTCTGTTTGACATTTTGACCTGCAAGTGCTCCATACAATTATGTTCTGAATCCAACTGTTCTCACTCAGGTAAGAGAGAAAATAATTCCCACATTGATTGTGGTTGTCCTCGTGAAAAGAAGATCCCTGTTTTAGAGCTTGAATTTATAAAGGCACAGAGGACAAAGGCAGAAGGCCAAGGAAGTATGCAAATGGGTTCAATAGATTATTCAGAAACAAAGAAGCAGATTGCTAATGCCAAGAAGAGAGAACAAATCTGAGAGAGGGAACAAAAGAAGAAAATGAAGAGTGAAGAAGCCATCCAAAGAGAGGAAGAGCTGTGTCAAGATGTTTATCACTTCTTTGATAGTTCTTCTGATGAACAGGAAGCAACATCAGATGATAGTTCCAAAGAGCCATCTGAACCTTTACCAAAGAAAATGAAATACAACACAAGAAATATTTCAAACATTGCTTTAGCTAGTATTCGCCACCATGCTGGACTTCGTGAGGCTGCAGAAATTGCAACTGCCGCTTGGATAGATGCAGGCCTCATCAGCCGAGAGGATGTATCTTTGGTGATAGATCATAATAAAATTAGAAGAGCACAAGAAAAAATAATGAAGGAAATATCTGATCAGCATGAAAAAGATTTAAGCGAGGGAGGGCTCTCCTGTCTTTTGTTTGATGGAAGAATAGACGACACAAAAGTTTTGCTAGAAGTAGAGGGAGTGAACAGAAAGTTTCCAGGTCTCATCAAAGAAGAACACTACTCTGTCTGTTCTGAGCCTGGTGGTCGGTTTTTGTTTCACTTTGCTCCCGAAACTGAAGTAGAAGGGAAGAAACATGCAGAGGTCATTGCAGATCATATTTTATGTTGGGTTCAGGAGAGAGGACTTGGCAGTTCACTGCAGGCTGTTGGTGGAGATTCAACTGCAGTGAACACCGGATGGCAGGGGGGTGTAATGACGCATTTAGAGAAAAAACTAGGAAGAAGACTTGTTTGGATTGTATGTGATTTACATACAGGCGAGCTACCTCTTCGTCATCTCATCCAGGAACTTGATGGTCCTACAAAGAGCAACAACAAGTGGTCAGGTCCCCTTGGCATCATGCTGGATGAAGCAACACAACTAGAAATAAATACAACCTTTCCAAAGGTCGAAGTTGGCCCTCCCCTTCCGGCGTTGTCTGAAGGAGTCATCAAAGATCTCAGCACAGATCAATCCTATGCTTATCGTATTGCCCAAGCAATAAGATCAGGAGAAGTGCCTCAGTCATTGGCTCTCTTGGAGATTGGACCTGTCAGTCACAGCCGTTGGTTAACTACAGCTCTTCGTTTCTGCAGGATTTGGATTTCCAAACACGAATTGAAGGGCAAAGTGCTGAAGAATTTGAGGTTAATTGTTGAATTTATTATTGGAGTTTATCTTCCCCAGTGGTTTAGTGTGAAACTTAATCATATGTGGGTGGATGGGCCCAATCACCTTTTGTTTCAATTGCAGCTAGTAAGAACACAGAGGAAGGTAGTGAGGGACATCGTGTTACCTGTGGCAAGAAGGTCCGCTTGGTATGCTCGATCAGAAGCAGTTTTGCAAGCAATGCTTTGCAGTCAATGTACCAATCTCCGAACCGAGGCTGTAGAAGTCATTCTAAAGATTAGAGGAACGCTAATAGATGACGACCAGTTGGGAGACTCTTCGTTTCATTCAAGAAAAGTTCCCCCAATAAACGTCAATGCCACCAAATTGTCAGAATTGGTTGACTTGAGTTTGGAAGTCTTAGAGCCACCATTGACAACAAGTCTAACTAGCCAAGAATTGAGAAACCTTAAAGAGACTCCAATGCAGGTGCCGAAGTGGCCTTCCCACACTCAAAGTGTGGAGAGATGTGTGAAAATGGTCACAGAAGCAGCGGGCCATGTTTACAGCCACGAGAGGCGAGAAGGTTACATCAAAGCACAAATAGCAAGCAGACTACTGATGACAAGAAACCAAAGCAAAGAGAGTATGAAGGCATTGGTTACTTTCAAATAGACTACGGATAATAAAATATAATAATTTGAAACTTGAAACAGTAACATGTGTGCAAACGCTGGTTATGTTATAAATTCACAAATATGTACATTTAAAAATCCATTTGATGTAGGTAGGACTTATTATAAAAAAAAATTTATGCCAGAATATTGTTTTGCATGCTTAAAGACTACAATAAATTGCTACCAAATTACTCGATTTTCAATTTAGTCAGTTCACCCCCTAAATTGACACACCCTACTGTAGAGGTGCTAGGGTGTGGAGGCGTGTAGAGAGTGTTAGGATTTGGAGGCTGTGGGGGTGTATGGGTGGACGGTCGGGGTGTGTGGGTGGACCGTGGGATTGTGTGGATGGACCGTGAGTCCGGCTGAGTGGACCTTGGGGGCGTGTGGGTGGACCGTGGGAGTGTGTGGATGGACCGTGAGAGCGGCTGAGTGGACCTTGGGGGCGTGTGGGTGGACCGTGGGAGTGTGTGGGTGGACCGTGAGAGCGGCTGAGTGGACCTTGGGGGCGTGTGGGTGGACCGTGGGAGTGTGTGGATGGACCGTGAGAGCGGCTGAGTGGACCTTGGGGGCGTGTGGGTGGACCGTGGGAGTGTGTGGATGGACCGTGAGAGCGGCTGAGTGGACCTTGGGGCGTGTGGGTGGACCGTGGGAGTGTGTGGATGGACCGTGAGAGCGGCTGAGTGGACCTTGGGGGCGTGTGGGTGGACCGTGGGAGTGTGTGGATGGACCGTGAGAGCGGCTGAGTGGACCTTGGGGGCGTGTGGGTGGACCGTGGGAGTGTGTGGATGGACCGTGAGAGCGGCTGAGTGGACCTTGGGGGCGTGTGGGTGGACCGTGGGAGTGTGGGGATATGGAGGTGCTGTTGGAAGAGTGTGGGGGAGGAAGATGTGATAGACTGGGAGATAAAAGAGAGAAGAAGAAGAAGAAGAAGAAGAAGAAGAAGAAGAAAGAAGAAGAAGAAGAACCACATAATATCGATGGACTTTTGTTGACAAGCTATGGAGGAGCGAGTAGAATGATGAAACCCCCCAAAAAATAAATATAACTATCTCTCTCTCTCTCTCTCTCTCTCTCTCTCTCTCTCTCTCTATCAACACCAAAAGCCAGTCCCAAAGAAAGAGGAGGGGGAGGAAAAAGGGGAGGAGGAGAAGCTTAAAGAGGGAGGGCTGGATTGATAATAAGCTTTAGTTTGAGATTGGATTTTGTTGATTAGGGCCAAAGAGGATTGAGTACATCCCTTGCAGATGTGGAGGGAGGGCGGGGGGGGGGGGAGGAGGAAGGAGCAGTAGATGAGGGAGAGAGGGAGGGAGGGTAGTGGTTGTTGTGAGGAGGATCTATAAAATATGTATGTATGTATGTATGTATGTATGTATGTTGCGACTAAACTCCTCTCTCCCTCTCTCTCTCTCTCTCTCTCTCTCTCTCTCTCGTACATGGGTCCCTCCTCTTCCCCTCCACGTTCCCACCCCTCCTTCCCATCTCCTTTCCCTCCCCCCACTCCACACATACGATTCCATGCCAATTTTCTTTCTCCAGCACCCTCCACACACACACACACTATATATATATATATATATATATATATATATATATATATATATATATATATATATATATATATATATATATATATATATATATATATATATATATACCTCCCACCCCTCTCTCCCTACTACTCCCCTTCCTCCTCGTCTCTCCCTCTCATCACTCTCCGCTAATCCTCTCCTTCTGATCTTCTCCCTCATCCCCCCCCCTTCTCCTCCCTCCCCATTCTCACCCTCCCTCCACACCACTCTTACCATCCTTCTCCCCCACCCCTTCCTCCCCACACTCCATTCATCTCCTCCTTCCCATCACTCTCCCCATACCCCACTCCCGACAACCTACACCTCTCTACACCATAATCCCCACACGCCAAGGATTCCCCTCCCCCCCACTCAAAAAAAGTAAGAATTAAATAAAAAATTAAGTCCCATAGACCGAGAAAAAATAATTCCCATAGAACGAAAAAAATTAATAAAAAAATAATCCCCATACAAAGACAAAAATAAAAGTGTTCCATAACTAGTGAGACATCCAAAATGAGACATAAATACCATGTTAAAAATTATTCATCAACCCAATTAGTAGAGGATAAAATTGGCCCTTGTGATTAGTGGGGAAATATGTAAGAGTGAAATAGGGATGAAGAAGCAGGCTTTAAGTTATCGTCTATTGGAGTAGTATGTGTGAGGGTTAGGGCGAGGGTGAGGGTGGGAGGGTGAGGGTGGGCGAGGGTGATGGGAGGGTGAGGGTGGGAGGGTGAGGGTGGGCGAGGGTGATGGGAGGGTGAGGGTGGGAGGGTGAGGGTGGGCGAGGGTGATGGGAGGGTGAGGGTGGGAGGGTGAGGGTGGGCGAGGGTGATGGGAGGGTGAGGGTAGGAGGGTGAGGGTGGGAGGGTGAGGGTGGGAGGGCGAGGGTGATGGGAGGGTGAGGGTGGGAGGGTGAGGGTGAGGGTGGGCGAGGGTGATGGGAGGGTGAGGGTGGGCGAGGGTGAGGGTGGGAGGGTGAGGGTGTGGGAGGGTGAGGGTGGGAGGGTGAGGGTGGGAGAGGGTGTGGGAGGGTGAGGGTGTGGGAGGGTGAGGGTGGGAGGGTGAGGGTGTGGGAGGGTGAGGGTGGGAGAGGTGAGGGAGGGTGAGGGTGGGAGGGTGAGGGTGGGAGGGTGAGGGGGGTGGGAGGGTGAGGGTGGGCGAGGGTGAGGGTTAGGGCGAGGGTGAGGGTGGGAGGGTGAGGGTGGGAGGGTGAGGGTGGGAGAGGTGAGGGAGGGTGAGGGTGGGAGAGGTGAGGGAGGGTGAGGGTGGGGGGGTGGGAGGGTGAGGGTGGGAGGGTGAGGGGGTGGGAGGGTGAGGGTGGGAGGGTGAGGGGGTGGGAGGGTGAGGGTGGGATAGGTGGGCTGGGTGAGATTAAAATTTATAAGGGGTGAGTCGGGATAATTAGGTACAAAGATGTGAGGGATCAGTAGATGGGTGGATGGATGGGTGGGTCAGATTAAAATTTGTACGTGGTGGGTCGAGGTTATTAGATGTGAGGGTGGGTGGGTGGGTGGGTGGGTGGAGCAGACGTAGCCTACTAGTGTACTTCCCCTCTACAATAAGACACCCCCAAAACCCAGTAGTGTTAAATAACCCAACATCACCCAACCTCAACCACTCTACGCCAAGCTGTCATCTCCTTTACGCTCACCTCTGCTTCCTCAACGACCATCAAGCAATTCTTTCTTCTTCTTCTTCTTCTTCTTTCCATACACCTAATCGTATCGTTATCTTTCACTTCCTATTCCCTCAAGATCTCTTTGGCATTTGAGTTCTCTGTCTGACTCTTCCACCCATCCTCTACATCTTATTTCTTCATTTCTTATTCTCTATATTTCATTCACGCTCGATTTATTGTTTCTTTTGTCTGCTTCTTCTTGTGTTTGTGTTGTTTTTATTGTTATTGCTGTTGTTTCAAACTTCTTCTTCTTCTCACACAATATTTTCGCGTCGACCCATCAATCCTCTGTACTCCATTATTGCCTCCTTTGATTACGGTTCCTTCTCACTGTATCTTTTATTTTCTTATCTTCCTTCACCTCTATCATTCAATTCGCTATTCATTGTTTCGTTCACTGAAACCTCCACTCCCAACCAAACTTTTATCCAATCATTTTTCTCTTTCTTTTTCTGTTCTCCGATACCAACACACACCAGCTACACTATCTAGGCGTTGTCTTTTAAATTGCTTTTATTCCTTTGCAACACTACCACCGTCACCCAAATTTACATATGATGACTTTATTACGATGCTTTATTTTAAGAAGTTCTGTCACGTTTTTTTTTTCTATTACTGAAGCTTTGTATACATTTATTATGGTCTTACAGAACTCTCTCTTCCCTCCATGACTTCTCACTCCCTGGGATACACACACAAACACACACACACACACACACACACAAACACACACACACACACACACACACTATGTCATCTCTCATTTCAGTCAAATCCACAGAATTTGAGGAGAATTTCCATTTTTATCGTCACACGGCTCCATATTTCATCACTCGGTAACACAAACACACCCTATTCTGCTCTAACCGTTTCAGTAAAATCTGACTTTACGCCCTTCACTTTTCCCGAGCAGATTTTCCTCCTTTAATCCATCAGTATTTAAAGCCAATTTTTTTTTATTTTCCTCTTCATTGTGGTCATTCATTTATTCATACAAACACAACTACCGTATACATGTACATGCAATACAACATACACTTATCCACTATATCTTCTTTGGATTAGACACTTGATAATTAACCATGCTAATGCTACCTGGGTGGGTTAGGTTAGGTTATATTAGGTTAGGTTAGGTTATATTAGGTTAGCGTTAGGTTATATTAGGTTAGCGTTAGGTTATATTAGGTTAGCGTTAGGTTGGATTAAGTTAGCGTTAGGTTGGATTAAGTTAGCATTAGGTTGGATTTAGTTAGCGTTCGGTTGGATTAAGTTAGCATTAGGTTGGATTAAGTTAGCGTTAGGTTGGATTAAGTTAGCGTTAGGTTGGATTAAGTTAGCGTTAGGTTGGATTAAGTTAGCGTTAGGTTGGATTAAGTTAGCGTTAGGTTGGATTAAGTTAGCGTTAGGTTGGATTAAGTTAGCGTTAGGTTGGTTATCGTAAGGTGAAATAAGCTGGGGCTAATCTTCACCTTGTCCCTTTTCATTTCTATATCTATTAACTGTCACCCACATACTGACAGCCTCTACCAAAACCAAACTATAATTTTATTCATATCAACCCAAATTGGAGTAGGGGTTGACTGCTTGATATAATACAGTCAACGAATTTCAATATATTTCGTAAAGTGAAAAATAACGCGGCTATGATTCACAAGTTAATTAAAAAAACATCGATTTTGCATATTAATAACATTTCATTCGTTAAAATCTAGTACTTGGAAAAAAATGTATTTATTAATTTGTGTTTTGCGTTTTGGGGGGATGGGAGGGGGGTGTGTGTGTGGGGGGGAGAGAGAGAGAGAGAGAGAGAGAGAGAGAGAGAGAGAGAGAGAGAGAGAGAGAGAGAGGCAAGATTGACCTACTATTTTTCTCTGTCTGTCTGTGTACCTGTCTCTCAGTCTGTTTCTATATTTATCTGTATTTATATTTCTCTCCCTCTCTCCCTCTCTCTCTCTCTCTCTCTCGAGTACCTGTTCGTCTATCTATCTATCTATCTACCTGTCTCTTATCCCTACAAACACTCTTCTATCTCTCTCCCTCCCTTTGTATCTCTTGATTTCTCCATTTGTCTCTCTCCCTTTCATCTATGCTTATCTCTTTCTTTCTCTCTTTGTAACCTATCATATGTGAGACAGACATTCCATTACTCGGTGTGTTTGAGAGATAGACAGTCCTGTCCATAAAAGTCTCGCTTAATTGAAAGCCCGGAGAGACAGGTATAAATGGCCTCTGATTGTCCCACCTTTAAATAGCCTGAATTTGTCACTTACAGTCTTATCTCTTTGGTTATGACAGAAATAACGTTCCTTTGCCCGTCATTATCTCGAAATTCTGTCGGATTTGTCATTATGCCTCTCTGTCTGTCTCTCTCCCTGCCTGTCTCTGTCCGTTTGTCTGCCTCTCTGTCTGTCTCTCTCCCTGCCTGTCTCTGTCCGTTTGTCTGATTCTCTTTCTATCTTTCCTTTCAACAATATTTTTTGGGGTTAATCAAATTTTATCCTTTTCATTCTCTCCTATCCACCTCACCATCAACCTCTCTCCCCTCTCCCCTCTCCTTTCTCTCCCTCCCTCTCAAATTTCCTTTTTTTTTACTTCCCCTCATCCTCCTCCCTCTCTTCTCATTCTTCTCCCTCTCCCTCCCCTCTCCCCTGCAAGATGTGTGTGTCATGGAGTGGAAGACAAGATACAAGGGGTGTGAGATACGTGTGTGTGTGTGTGTGTGTGAGTGTGTGTGTGTGTGTGTGTGTGAGTGTTTTCTGATCTTCCTTCTTATATCTTATTCTTTTTGTTCATATTTCCTCAATTTATCTTCGCTTTTCTTCCTTAATAATTTACTAACCACTTGGCCTATTTTGTTATTTCTTTGTCCGAATATTTTGTTTATATATTTTTCTAACTGTCTATAAATTCTTGTCAGACACGATACGACACGACACGACACAAAATGACAGGACACGAAACAACACGAAACGACACGAGACGACACGATAACAACACGAAACGACACGAAACAACACGAAACGACACGAAACAACACGAGACGACACGAAACAACACGAGACGACACGAAACAACACGAGACAACACGATAACAACACGAAACGACACGAAACAACACGAGACGACACGAAACAACACGAGACGACACGATAACAACACGAAACGACACGAAACAACACGAGACGACACGAAACAACACGAGACGACACGATAACAACACGAGACGACACGATAACAACACGAGACGACACGATAACAACACGAGACGACACGAAACAACACGAGACGACACGAAACAACACGAGACGACACGAAACAACACGAGACAACACGATAACAACACGAAACGACACGAAACAACACGAGACGACACGAAACAACACGAGACGACACGATAACAACACGAAACGACACGAAACAACACGAGACGACACGATAACAACACGAAACGACACGAAACAACACGAGACGACACGAAACAACTCGAGACGACACGAAACAACACGAGACAACACGATAACAACACGAGACGACACGAAACAACACGAGACGACACGATAACAATCAGGGACTATGGCATCTTGTTGAGGATGATTCATGACGTCTCCTCCCTCCCTCCCTGTAGCCTCAACCACCGAAGGAGTATAACAGTTCTTTGTATTGTCGTTTGTCGATTATTTATCTTTATTGTTTATCAATCTAATCGTCAACCTATCTCCTTTTTTCCATTCTCTCTCTCTTCTCTTCCCTTCTCTCTCTCTTCTTCCCTTTCCCGCTCTTCCTTTTCCTTCTCCATTCTCTTTCCCTTTTCCTTTTTCTCTCTCTCCTCTTCCCTACCCCTTCTCTCTCCCCTTTTCCCTTCCCGTTCTCTCTCCCTTCTTCTCTTTCCCTTTTCTCTATACATCTTCCTTCTCTCACCCCCCCTCCTTTCACCTCTTCCCTATCCCTTCCATCTCCCCTCTTCCCTTTCCCTCTCCCTTCTCTCACCCATTTCCCCCTCCTATCCCTCCCTTTCTATCTCCCCTCTTCCTTTCCCTCTCCCTTCTTTCTCCCACTCTCAAATATTCTGAACAGTACTGAGGGTCCCATAGGTATGACTGTAGGTTCCCCAACTTTTTATACTTAGGCTCCCATTCACAGCTGGGTGGACTTGGAGTGCTCCAGGATTCAAACAACGGACATCAGCACAGGAAAAGTAACGCCAGGCGATGTTCACAGTGCCGAGGTTGGCGTTCTCTATATAGTTCTGTAGGTGATTCTCTCTGTCGCAACATAGAGTTATTTTTGGTCGTCATTTTTATTGATATTGAAGTGTGTGTGTCTAACATATTTAGTGAAACACACATATGCAATTACATATATAAACACACACACACACACACACACACACACACACACACACACACACACGGAACAAATTATTTACATTGGACCATTTAGTGTGGAGTGGAGCAAGAATGTAAGTTTGATGAGGAAACACGTAAATAAAGCGAGATAGAAAAACTAATACATAGAGCCACACATAGATAAACGGATAGAGAGAGCAAGAGAGAGAGAGAGTAGGAAATTGATAGACAGACACATATAGATAGACCTGTACTGTAAAGATAGATTACTAGACAAAACTGATAAGAGAGATAATGAGATATAAATACACTCGGGGTTTAGGGTCTCTCATATTATTCCCTGTGTCTTCACGCTGTCAGATACATCAACACTGACCAACCCAGCACACACACACCTACTGGTCTGAGGGTCACGGCTGTGTCTTAGGGCGACTGAGTGTACAACTTGGTAATGTGTGGTGACCTGTGTTGGGGTGTGGTAAGGGGGGTTAGGTGAGGTCAGAGGAGGAGGAATAGGTGGAGGAGGAAGAGGTGGAAAAGGGAGGAGGAGGAGGAGGAGGAAAAGGGTAAGTAGGAGGAGTAAGAAGAAAAAAGGGGAGGCGGAGGAGGAGGAGAAGGAGGTAGATGAGGAGGAGTAGTAGGAAGAGAAAGAGGAGGATGAGAGGAAATAGGAAGGAGGAAGAGGAGACGGAGGAAGGGGAGAAGAGGAAGGAGGAAGAGGAGTAGGAGGAGGAGAAGGGAGAAGAGGGGGGGGGGCGGCAAGTGTTGGAAGAAATAAAAAAAAGGGGGATGGGGAATGAAAGGGGGAGGGTGTAAAGCAGAGAAAGGAAGAGGAAAAAAGGGAGTGAGATTGAGGAGGTGGAGGTGTAGATTAAATCGAAAGAATATGAGAGGATGGAGAGATGGAGAAGAGGAGAAAGGAGGAGGTGGAAAGTGAGGGAGAAACGACGAAGACAGGTCGGTGGATGGGAGATGATAGGAGGGAGTGAAGAAGAAGAGATGGAGGTGGAAAGAAGAGGAGAGGGGAAAGGAGATGAGAGAATAGGGATGGGAGAATGAAGATGAGAATGGAAAGGAGATAAGAGGAGAAAAGGAGATGAGAGGGAAAGAGAAGTGAGAGGGGAAGGGAGACGAGAAAACAAAAGAGATAAGAGGGGAAGGAAGAAGGAAGAAGAAAAGAAGAGCCGATTATGGCTCCTGGGGTGACTATATAAGTTGATAATGTGTAATAACTAGTGCTTCAGGGTGTTGCAGGGGAAGAGGAGAGAGAGAGAGAGAGAGAGAGAGAGAGAGAGAGAGAGAGAGAGAGAGAGAGAGAGAGAGAGAGAGAGAGAGAGAGGGGGCGAGGCACGTCCGGTTACTATGGTGAATATACAACTTAATTATGTGTACTAACTATTGATAGGGTTTGGCAGGAGAAGGAAAAGGGGAAGGGTAGACCTGAGGGGATATACGGAGAGGGGAAGAGGAATGTAAGGGGTAGAAGGGAAAGGAAGGGACAGGTGGGAAAAACTGGGCTGAGGGAATAGTTGGAGAGAGGAAGGGTAGGCGGAGAAAGAATGAGAGGATGGGGAAGGGAGGGGAGAGATAAAGCAAGGGAAAGGGTAGGGGAGGGGAGAAGAGAAGGAGGGAGATGGAGGGAAGGAGGTGAGTTGCGGTGAGATGGAGGGAAGGGGGAAAGGAATGAACAAGGAAGAAAAATATGAAAGGAGGTGGGAATAAAGGAAAAATGTGAGAAAGAAAAGAATGAAAAGAGCGAGGAAAAGACGGAAGCAGGGAAGAAAGGAGGAAGGAAAGGAGAAAGGAAAGGAAAAGTGGAAAGAAGGGAGGGATGGAGGAAAGATAAAGAGGAAAGAAGGGGGGAAGGAGGGAGGGAGAAATCTTATCCTCAGTGTATGAAAGGAGGACTTTCCTTCAGTAGCTGAGTGAATGAGAGACGGAGGGAGGGAGGGAGGGAGGGAGGGAGGGAGTAACACCCTTCCAGTAAGTGATTGAGGGAGGGAGGGAGGGAGGGAGAGACACCCCCCAATAATCGCAGCTCCTGTGCTTTTACAACGTCATAAATTTTACGTGTTGGCATCAAGCAGCGTGTAAACCTTGTGTGCTGAGGTCTTCCTTCTCCCTTACCCTCCTCCTCAGCCTCTCTTCCTCCTATTCCTTGCCCCCTTCTCCTCCCCTCTCTGCCTCTCACTCATCAGCATCAAGTAGAGTATGAACCTTTTACCGCCACTTTTACTCACTTTTTTCCTCTTCCTCCTTCCCCTCTTTCATTCCATCCTAAGTCCTTCCTCTTCCTTAGTTTCCATCTGGTATTCCTCCTTTTATTTCTCTTCTTCCTCCTCCTTCTTCTTCTTCTTCCTCTCACTCTCTGCATCAAGTAACGTGTGATCATTTTACTGTCGGTGTTATTTACCTTTTTCCTCACGACTTCCTCCTATCTTTTCCTCCTCCTCCACCCCCCCTTCCCTCCTCTTCCTTCCCCTTCTTCTTCTTCATCTTCTTCTTTCTTTTATACGTTCTCATTCTCTAACAGCATCAACCAGCTTATAAACCATTCCCTCTCAATTCACTCCCCTCACTTCCTCCTCTTCCTCCTCCTCTTCCTCTTCCTCCTCCTCCTCCTCCTCCTCTTCCTCCTCCCCTCCTCTGTACCTAGACTCAGATGATGAAGCCCTGGAGGCAACACAATCGTCAATAATATATGAGGTTCATCAGTCAGTTCGTCTCAGTGAGCTGTATATCTCCTCCGCCGTCACGTTCCCCACAGTGCCTTCGTCAGGAGCTTCTACAGGAGAGGAACCGGGTCCTCCTCCTTTTCTTCCTCCAACGCCCTTCTTCATCTGCACTTTCTTCATCTCCTCCTCCTTAACCTCTTCCTCTTTTACTTCTTGCTCTTCCTTCTCCATCTCTTTCCTCCTCCTCATCCGTTACATCCTTCCTTCCTTCTATTTTACTTCTTCCTACTCATTCACTTCTTCCTCCCCCTTCTTTATTTCCTTCCTCCTCCTCCTCCTCCTCCTGCAACCCTCCTTCTTCATCACCTCCTCCTCCTCCTCCTTGGCTGCTTCACATGACCCACCCTCCTCCACTCCCCTGACAACCACCACCACCACAAAGTCACCCATGGCAGACAACCTTTACTAATTCACCCTTCCATTGCCTCAGGTGTAACTCATTAACGTTTGTTTGTCTGTCTAACTTTGTTTACGTGATTGTTTTTCTTCTTTTACACCTGTCTCTTTCTGTCAATCTAGCTTGTCAGTCTGTTGGTTCATCTGTCTGTCTTTCAGTATATTAGCTGTCAGTCCGTTGGCTCATCTGTCTGTCTCTCAGTATATGTGTCTGTCATTCTGCCTTTCCAGCTATCTGTCTATCTTTCCGTTTCTCTAACTGTCTGACTCTCTAACTGTCAGTCTGTCGGTTTTTGCACCTGTCATTCCCTACCCAATTAACTACCTGTGAGAAAACTGAATACCTTCCCTGCACAATCATTAAAAAAAACAATCAACAAAAACAATCGTCACGTCATCAATTTTCCACTGTGAGGATGACAACACCGCTGGCTGGCCCCTTCGCCGTCTGTCTGTCTGTCTGTCTGTCTCAATATATTCAGGCCAAAGAGATGATTGAGAAGGGAGACTGAACCATTAGTTTGGTCTCGTTAGTGCTTGTCTTGTCTCTACGTCGCCTCATATTTCTCAATGATTTATTAGTGTTTGATTACCAATATTCTGAGGTCAATTCTGTTTTGTTTATGTGGATATGACGTGTAGAAAAATACATACAAAGTACACACATCTACAGTACAGACACGTAAACACACACACACACACACACACACACACACACACACACACTCATGTCGAACCCATAGAAAAAAAATCAAGACTATATAACAAAAATATTACAAATGAATGTACAAGCGATTATTATTTTTTCCATTTATTTATCGAAACATTTAAAAAAATATATAGTAAGGACCATTAGCATAATAACATGAACCTGTTCATTGGGTAAAAATAATAATAATATGTTCTGTAAATAATGATAACAATACCATCTCTCTCTCTCTCTCTCTCTCTCTCTCTCTCTCTCTCTCTCTCCCATTATTTTTTTCTTATGAGGAAAAATAAGGTAATATTAAGAATCCAAATGAAGGTATGGCATTTTTCGTTTCCCACCTTCTCTTCTTCCTGCCTATTCTTCTTCTTCTTCCTACTTCTCGTTCTCCTGCTTCTGCTCCTTCTCCTCCTCCTCCTCCACATCTTCTATCTGGCTGGGCTGAACTTGCCCTTGGCTGCTACCAGCTCGTATTGTTTCATCTAATCACTTCCAAGTTTGATGGACGGAGTGAGAGAGAAGGGGAGGGAGGGGGTGGACAAGGAGGGGGGTGGGAAGAGGGAGGATGTGAGGGAGTTTGAAGAGGCGAGAAGATGGTAGAGGAAGGAGAGAGGGGAGGGGGAGGAGGAAGGGGAGAGGGAGGGGAGGAAAGAGAGGGGGAGAGGGAGATAAAAAGTGGGGTTGGTATGAGGAAGGTGAAGTGTGTAGGGTTTAAGGGTGAGAGGGGATGGTAGAGGAAGGGGAGAGGAGGGGAGGAAGGGGGGAGGTTAAGGGAAAAGAAGGGGATAGTGTGTGGAAGGAGGGGGGGGGAGAGGAAGGAAAGAGGGAGAGGGAGAGGGAAAAGTGGGGGATGGCAGAGGAAGGGGAAAGAAGAGGATAGTGGTAGTAGAAAGAAGGGGAAGAGGTTGATGTTGGAGGAAGGAAGGTGAAAAAAAGGGAGAGACACAATGGAAAGGCAGACGGACAGACAGACAGAGATGGATAATTATTAACCCACAAAACGACGTAAATGAATGTTCATTTACTCTATTTCCTTTCCCTCTCCTCCTCCTCCTCCTCTTGCATCACACCTCTTCTTCTACCGTCTTCTTCTCCTCCATTTTATCGATCTTCTTTATCACCTCCTCCCCCACCCCCCCCCCCTCCTCTAGAAAGCAAGAAAAAAATTATCTGATTCGGAAAAATTGTGGTGTGTGAGGCGATGCTCAGGGAAGTGCACAAGATACCAGGCTCATTGTGGGCCACCTTGAGGGTATATACCTGCTCTCTCTCTCTCTCTCTCTCTCTCTCTCTCTCTTCATGGCTCTGTCCCACTTTCCTTCTTCCTCTTTTATTTTATCCAACCCCCTTTCTCTCCTCACACCTCTCTTCCTTTCTCCACTCCTCTCCCCATCTCTCTCTCTCTCCTCGCTCCCTACTTTCTCTCTCTCCCTTTCCCTGCCACACACATAGATCCATCATACTCTACCTCCTGCCAGACACAGGGAAAGGACGCAGGGTTATGGCTTGTGTGGCAGGAGGTGGAAGGGGTTTGTGGGGAGTTTCAAAAGGTTTCTAATAAGGTTTTGGGGTTTAGTGAGGTCTTGATAAGGTTTTGTGGGGTTCTAATAATGTTTTGAGGTTTTTCACTTCCTTTTCTGTGAGGTTTTGAGATTTCATGGGATTTTATTGAGCTTTTGGTGTTCGAGAAAGGGTTTTACTATGCTTTAGAAGCTATTAAAGGGATGTTCAATACGAATTTGTTTTAAAAGAGTATTTATTAAGCTCTTGAAGAATTTACAAACTTTTGGAATAACTCTTTGTAGTTTTTCAGATTTTAGAAGAAGAAAAAAATTAAAGTTTCGAGGATTAAGATTCCTGATGGAGAAAAACAATGAATAAATCATATGGGATTTAGGGAAGCTAGAAACAGAGGCAGGAATAGAATATGAAATTAAAACCGAAAATTTATTCCAACATTCCTAGAGGGTGACCTTAAAGATCTAAAAGGCTCTAAGTAAATAAATCATCGGTTTTTAAAGTTTTCGTTAATATCTAAGGATTTTTAAAGACTCTTGATAAAATTTGAATACTATTGAAGGGGCTCTTGACGAAGATTGGTGAACTGGGAACTATTTTTACCGAGTTGTTGGTGGGTGAAGGACTCCCACCTTTGTCTTCATTTAAAAAGAAAGAATCAAAAGCCAAACGACGAGAAGAGGAGGAAAAAGAGAAGAAGTGAAGGGGGATAGAGGAGAAAGGAGGAAATGAAGGAGGAAAAGGAGGAGAAAGAAGGAAGTGAAGGAGGAGAAGAAGGAAGTGATAGATGGCGTGTTCGACTATCAATGTATCCAGCATACACGAGGGGGCTTCAGTTCATACAAGCCGCAATGGTGTTTACATGAAGCGTGGAGAAGGAGGACCAGACCCTGCCTCATAAACATTAGAAAGATAACATCGTAATTTGGTGAATGTTTATATTAATACCAGTCAGGATTCTACACACACACACACACACACACACACACACACACACACACCTACCGTCTCAAGGAAGATAGGGAACACGATAAGACAATGACTGATAGTGCAATTTTAAGATTAATTCTGACACCAAGAAATTATGTCGTGAAGGGTGGATGTGGGAGGGGGAGGAAGGGAAGGGAAGAGGGGGGAGGGGATGGAAGAGGGAATAGAGAAGGAGAAAGGTAGGAAAAGGGAAAGAGTAATGGACGTTAAAGGTGGGGACGGAGGCAGATGAAAAAGGAGGAATATGAAGATGGAGGAGAAGGAGGGAGGGAGGAATTGGGAGGAGGAAGATGAGGAAGGAGAAAAAATAAATAAGCAAATAGAGGAGAGAAAGGTGATGAAGATAGGAGGACGGAGGAGGAGGAGCAGAAAGAAATGATGAAGATAGGTGGAGGAAGGAACAGTAGGAGGAAGGGGTGGTGAAGGGAGGCAAATGAGGAGGGTGAAGAGGGGGGGGAGGAGGAGGTAAGGATAAATAGAGAAAAGATCAGAAAGTAAGGAGGAGGAGGAGGAGAGGGAGGAGGAGGAGGAGATGGAGGAGGAGGTAAGGAGGAATGAAGAGGAGACAAGAAAGAAAAATAATGATGAAGATAAGAGAAGGAGGAGGAGCAAGAGAAGGAGGAGCGAAGGAAGAAGAGGAGGAGGAAGAGGAGGAGGAGAAGAATAAGGAGGAAGAGGAAGAGGAGGAGGAGGAGGAGGAAGAGGAGGAGAAGAATAAGGAGGAGGAGGAGAGGAGAAAGGAAGGAGGAGGAACATTAGTAGACAATAAAACTCCGCAAGACGTTTTTTGGTTCTTCACTTAACACACGTGATAATTTAGGCTGATAATTATGGCAAATTAAACCTAGGGTAATTATCACCACATACGACGGCTGCGCTGACTTACGGTCCCGATAATTCTTTTGTTCTGTCTTAGGAGAAACACACACACACACACACATGAACACACAAATACATATACACATACGCATACAAACATATTTACACTGATATGAACTCCCACACTAACATACATACATACATACATACATACATACAGATATACTCGTACACACATCTACTTTCAGACGTTAACTATTAAATTTATAATCTTTATAATCACACTGCCTAATTATGCCTGAATTTTCACATGAATTTTGTTTCATGTATGTATGTATGTATGTATGTATGTATGTATGTATGTAGGTATGTATGTATGTACAGTATGTATGTATGTATGTATGTATGTATGTATGTATGTATGTATGTATGCAAGGAAAATACATCTAACAATCTGGCACTTTCGTACAAATATAAACAACTGCATATAAGAGAGAGAGAGAGAGAGAGAGAGAGAGAGAGAGAGAGAGAGAGAGAGAGAGAGAGAGAGAGAGAGAGAGAGAGAGAGTGTTAATACGAACACCACATACCTTATCAATTCACTTTCATCAACAACGAAAGTTAACATTATACTATTGACAAATTCAAGACGCTTTCACCAGGTCCTAAGAGAAAGTTGAGATGTATAATAGCTTTCCCCACAGACCAGGCTCTCTCTCTCTCTCTCTCTCTCTCTCTCTCTCTCTCTCTCTCTCTCACAAACACACACACTTCTGGGAAGATTCTAAACTTTGGCACTCACTTCACTCCAAACTTTCACACAACACAAGTGGAAGAAGATGTTCCCGCGTTCGTTCTCTCTCTCTCTCTCTCTCTCTCTCTCTCTCTCTCTCTCTGTTTTGTGCCTTTCTCTGTCTATCTGAATTATAATAATCGACACAAACAACCATAAACAATTAAATCACTTGAAGAACACTTAAACCATTGATGAACACTTAGCCATCAGGAGGCCTCTATATGTGTACACCTCTCACTCCACTAATGCCGTGTGTGTGTTATGACGAGTTAAGAAAACTAATAATTTCTATTTCTTGCCTAACCTATTTCTAGCCTTACCTAACCTGACCTAACTATCTTCATCTAGCCTGACCTTACCTAACTATCTCCATCTAGCCTGACCTTACCTTACCTAACCTAACCTAACTTAACCTAACCTAAGCTGACCTAACCTAACCTAACCTAACTTAACCGAACCTAACTTAACCTAACCTAACCGAACCTAAGCTGACCTGACCTAACCTAGCCTGACCTATTTTAAATATATCTAAATCAAGATAGGATAATAAACCGCATTATAAACATAGACCAAATTTCACCATATATGGACTAATGTGTGTTATGTTATCGCCTTATATATAAAAAAAATCATTATCTGGTAAAAAACGTCAGTTCCAATTGGAGGTTTTAATGGAGCGATCATCCCTACTGCCCGTCACATATATAATGCATATTAAGTTTTATCATAGTGAATGTTTAAGACTATACCTCAATGCTTCACACTCAATGCTTCACACAACGTGTAAATGAATGTTGAATATTATCTTATGCTGCAGCTGATGAAATAGTTAAGGCAAAATTTATTCCTATGGCCATGAGTTGTATTGAAACTGCTCAGTGTGTAATTATTGTTAGCCTCTGGTCCATATTTCTGTTTGATTGTGTATTCATTCTTTGTATGGATGTAACTGTGATAATATTGATAATGGTATGATTAATAATATGTTAATAATTATAATAATGATAAAATTATAAAAATTATAATAGTAATGATAATGATAATAATAAATAATATACAATTAATAGAACAGAATAACAAAAACAATAGTAATAAATTAACAATAACAAATAATAACCACACAGTAGAGTAGGTGCTTCCATACAGCTACAGTATAATGGAAACATCAAATAATAACAATTCCCAATATCACCGTGCAAAAAAAAAGAAAAAAAAAAACATCAAAAGAATTATATTTCAGATTCACTTCAAAATGACGTCATAAAGTTAGAAAAACGGCAACAGAGGGATACCTTGGGCTGTGTTTACGTTTTTGTATTGCCAGTGATATACAGTCATTGGTGTAGGTTTAAAGGGAATGAATGAGACGCGGTTATTAAGTTCTCTTTAGCCAAGGCCTTACTCACAGGGCTTTAGCAAATTGTAACAAGCTTAATACGGTGTTGAAATGCGATGAGAAGTTCTTTCTTTTGGGGGAAAATTGTAAGAATATTCCCAATAATTTGTGTTGTGTTGAGTTGTGTTGTGTTGTGTTGTGTTGTGTTGTGTTGAGTTGTGTTGTGTTGTGAGCTAGTTTGATGCTGAGGAAATGTATCTGTGTTTTTGGGTAAGGTTATGTTAGGTTAGGTATGGAGTCTATTTCAGGAACTGGCTAAAATAACTACCAAGTTCAATACAGCCAAAGACTCAGACCGAAGAACAAAAGTCGTTATCATTACTAACCTGTCATATATATTTTTTATATTTTATACAATTTATTTTATCTTTAATATGAATCCATTTCTAAATTCTTCAAAAAGAATTAACCAAATATTTCTTCATACACACACACACACACACACACACACACACAGATAAACATAGAGAAATATAATAGAAGAGAGAAAAAGATAGTTTACCAATAAAACATCAATATAACAGGACACAAACACACCTGGACAATCAGACAGCGGGGGTCAATTAGACTGTCAGCCGCTCATCCAGAATGATGCAAATTACCCACTCAACACAACCTGGTCGCCTGAGCCAGCTTTACCTCACACCCCATCAACGCTCGAGCCAACACCCTCACCTCATTTTCCAAAGTTCTATTGATCTGCCTCATCTAAGAATAACACTTTGTGGCTGGGGGCTCTATACAGGGCTATTCCGGGGTTCATTAAGTAAAGATATTGATGGAAGAGGTTTGTGTCCTAGATGTTCTCGTGGGCTGACGGTGTGTGGTGGTGGTGGTGCTGGTGAGACGTAATAGAAGGTGTCTAGTGAGGTTATTATGTTGACTGTTATAATGGTCCTGTTTCAGCATCGAGTCAAGGAAGTGAAGTGCTCCACCAACCCCCCACATGGCAGTAATATTCCATCTGGTGAGCTCACATGATTTACATAAGCGGTCGCCAACTGCTCCACGCTACAGTAGGTCTTGGCGCTCTGAACATAACTACGAAGTTCACTATAACAGTTTGGGCGACACTTGACGAAATGATGAAGCCTGATATACCTCGTTGTTGTATTGTAAAAATTAATAGTGGGAGGGTTGACTCATCTGCATAAGAATGAATAAGTTGTTGGTTTTTACTGCTATCTTAAATGTACTTGAGTGTACAGGTATTGATAACCTTGATAACCCTTCCGGAAAAACTAAATATTTGTTTTTTGTTGAGGTGAGGGAAACTTGGGCGATAATAGAGACGAATGTATTAAAAGCTGACGAGATTAGATTGATATTAGTTTGGTTTGGTTCGATTAGGTTAGGTCTCTCTATGTTTCTCTATTTCATTCTCGATCTCCATATAATCCAGTCTGTCTCTCTCTCACTTTCAATCTCTGTCTCCTTATCTCTCTTTCATCTCTCCAACCCGGAAATCCACAAAAGCTAACTCACTCATCAGTATTTCAGAGTAAAATCATTATGCTTTTATGTCGGGTTTAAACTGGTGTTGGAGGCTGGGTGCAGATAGTGCTGTAAGAATTATGTGATTCTGAATTTCCATAACAGTGAGAATCATGGGTAGTTGCAGCGCTACCTGGGTCTTGTTCATTATGTAAAGTGAAGGTGAATTTAACTCATCTTATTCATTCGATAAAAAGTGGTGATGATTATGATATTATTATTTATGTTACTACTATTACTACTACTACTACTACTACTACTACTACTACTACTACTACTATTGGCAAACGAAAAACGCAGACAAAACAACAAACGGAGAAAGATTTATATATAAAGAAAAAAATATAAAAAATAAGAGGAAAATATAATCCAATAACAGACAAGACAACAAACACAGACACAGAGATAAAACAATATATAAAACAGACAGACAGACAGACAGACATTTAACAGAATTATGCAAAACAGACTCACGCCAACAGACGTCCCACCATTCATTACGTATTCATCAACACAACAGACTAACGCTGCAGTATACCGTATATTCCCTAATTGCATCAATCAGTAATTTACAGCTAAAGGCGACAAAAGCAGAGAGAGAGAGAGAGAGAGAGAGAGAACACCTGACTTAACAAAACCGGCATTACAGAGTGACGTCCAGTTAATTTGCTTTACCAATCCCATATTAACAGATGCCTTGAATATATCATTGAAGTGAATGACTAAGTGGAAGAGATTAATGTAAATTCAAGTAAAAGGAATAAATAATAAAACAGAGGAATAACACAATGAGAAATAAGAGAATATGAGAAAAGATAAAACCAAAGAAAGACCAAGAAAATATATGATATATGTATGGTTTTTGTTATATTTTCTTAAGTGTAAATAATAGACAAAAGCAAGACACAGGTATATATATATATATATATATATATATATATATATATATATATATATATATATATATATATATATATATTATATATTTAATTATATATTATATATATTAGGTTCAGGTGTAGAAAATAATTTAATGTTAAATCCATTATATTTGAGAATAATAATAATAATAATAATAATAATAATAATAAGCATATATAAAGACCATACAATTATACATGGATGAAAAATGGAGCATGAAAATTACAAAATAAAAAGAATAGAAGCTTAAAAGTCCATTTAAGATAACACTGGTCGTCATGGTGGTATGCGTTCATTGGTGGTCGCCAGCAGTCGTGATCCGAGGCAGGATATAGCTCAACACGTGTCAACACAACATACAAGGTACCGCCGTAGTTAACCCTCAGTGAACAGGGGTGAGGCGGTGTGTGGTAGGAGGACATCAAGCAAGTCTGTGAAGATTATTACCGTAAACAGACTTATAGGTTCGTTCACAGACACATTACTGTACTCACACCACACGGAGGGAACACAAGTAATGGCATGGCAGTAAGACCGAAACAGTTTTAACTTGACTGCATCATTATAGACAGTAAAGGTGGTAACTGTGTACAGTTTTCGTGCTGTTAGTGTCTGCGTCATAACTCAGGTTGGCAGTCAGAAGCCTCAATAAAGCTCACTGAGTTGTCACATAGTGTTAGATGCACCATATTGTGTACATGTGTAATATGGTATACACAATCACCGCCTACTGTACATGAACAACTAATTTACTCTTATACGGATGTGATCGAGTCGTGTAAACATTAACCAAAACTTGGAGACAATGTTCCTTTCTGCTAAATACCTTAAGACACATTACATGGGATCTTTATGTACAGTATATCTGTGATGCAAATAAACTCGGTTAATTCATACAGGTGTACTTTAACACAATTATTACATTTTAAGAAATATAAATCTTTCTCTAACACATTTAAATCATCGTCCTCAAAGGGTTAAGTAAACAAACAATTTACCACAACACTAATAACAATGCCAGGTACACACTCATACTCCCACAACTTGCGTGACATACTAAATAATTTCCCTTAACTCACCTGTTCAAAGGCTTTCGTGGTGACTAAGACACACAAATGAATATAATGATAAGGCAGTAATGATAATAATACGAGTTTGTTATTGTACTGTACCTCCCGCATGCCTCTCCCTGCTATTATGAGTGACTATGACGGTGCTGGTCCGCTAATACTTGGAATTCATCAGCATGTTAGTCCTCTCAGGGGCTGTTCCACCTAGCATACCCGATAGTGTGCTCATTTATGGCCGAGTGAACAAGGGTTTGTGTACAAGAGAAGAATCCCTGCCGCCCCACTGATGCCAGGAATCACATCCTGGACCATTTATTGGGTGAGGTAAGCGCTCTGTCACTGTACTACGGCATCACTTACAAATAATAATAATAATAATAATAATAATAATAATAATAATAATAATAATAAATTACAACTTTACTTTCTATTATCATGCAGAGGCGTCGTGATAGTGAAGAACCAGCGTGCTTGCCGAGCTTCACCATCTGGTTGAAGCGACGAAACCAGAATACCAGCAGCACTTTTTACCAAGGGAACAGTCACGCCATCCAGGGTTCTTATGTCCTTGTTCCAGATCACAAAGAAAAAAAAACACCTCACACGGCCGATGAGGAATTTGTACGTCCATGAAAGAGAGATAAATAGATTGTGTGTCTCGTTCTTGGGGAGGAGAGTGAGTGGGAGTTAACACCGTACTTGTAGGGCATCAGTAAAGTGTTGTGTGATATCAAATTGGAAATGATTCAAGATATAAAAACCTTTTCTCTTTTCCCTTTACAGCTTGGTGAGTCTACAATCTGTGGTGTTCGTGTTTGTAAAGTACCTGAAGGAAACGAATGTCAGATGAATGCCTGTTCCGACACATGCCGATAACATCACACTATCCCTGACCATGACTGGGTAAGCTTGAGCGTAATAATTCGCTTCGGTGATAAAGTGTGTAGAGTGTGTGTGGGGTGAAATCTCGCTCCTAAAACACTCCCTAGCTCTTATCGAGAGCTTATAAACAACTCATCAAGGTTGTCAACTCCATCAAAGCATAAGCTCTCAACTCTCACCTTTTTCTAGGAATTCTGCAAAGACATTAGTTTAGAACACCGAACTCTTTTCCTCGCTGTGTAAAGTTGTGAGTCGATTCCTCGAACTTGGCAGGACAAAGATTTTTCTTGAAACGTAAAATGAACGTGATTTTCTTTCTCTCTGTAACGAAGGCAAATTAGAATCTCAATTTCCCTATTTGGTAAAACTATTTTATTGATAATCTGAAACTCTAGGAAAGACTTCGAGAATTATTTATCGAGGACGGACACACAGCCATGATCCACACCCCCTCGTGATGTTGTAGAGTAGGCAATGAGGCGGTGAAGTATTGAAATCCATCCACCTGACCACTTATTTAAGACGAGTTCCTTAAGTATATTTTCCTGATACCATTAATGAACTTTCCACCCATGATAAATCTTTCCAGTCGTGGAGTTGAGACAGAGACGAAGCTTAGCAAATGTCTTAAACTGCTTTATAACCCACAGATGCATTTTATTAAAGGTCACTTCACGAGTTATGGTTTTTACTTCTGGTGTTTAGTTCTGGTGTTCGCTTCTGGTGTTCGGTTGTGGTGTTTATTTCTGATGCTCACTCAAATCGTTCCCGATAGTCAGTGGCTTGCCATCCACGTATTACTTCTATTAACAAAAACTAACTAACTAACCAACCAGGTTTTCGTCGTTACTTGCTATCAAAATCAAGTCCAGAAATAAAACAGTGATAGAGAGTCTGTGAGGTGCAACAGTCGTGCCTGAGCCTCGCTGTGTGATCGTGGCCGCCAGACAGTAAACAGTGGAGTCTCACGCCCGGAGTTTTAAACACCCTCTTTCGTTGAAGAGGGTCGTCGTGTTTCAACCCGAGTTTTTAAAAAAATGAATCCTGAAGGACACCGCAATACAGTACTTGATGGGGTGGTTTGTTGGTAAAATTAACTAATTCCAATAATTGAAACAGGACGACCCTCTTCAACGGAAGAGGGTGTTTCAAACTCCAGGCGTTAAGAGTAATTCATCCCGGTGGTGTGTCAGCGGCGGTCTGTGGGTCAGTGGTTGTGATGAGTAGTGCCGTTATGGTGTTGTGTATTTGGTGTGATTTTTGGCGCTATGTTGATGTGTCCTTAGCGCTGGTCGAAGCTAGGTACCTCAGCTAAACCGAATCCTCTTTGTTTCCCTGTTCTTTTTACAAAACAAATCCTCAAGAGAGTTGAACCTCTTTCCCTTCTTCCCATCCTCAATATGAAGCTTCGAATTTCTCTAGTCATCGCCCAAATGGGATTCGATCCTCTATTTTCTGATGTTATAATTATATCATCCTCGTAAACCTAAATACCTTTTTTTGATCCCGGTATAAGAGTTCCGATCTCCTATATGCATCAACCTCAATGGGTCGAATTCTTTTTTTCCCTTATTGTTGCGACGCTCAACTGTGTCGACAAAATACCGGGACAGATTTAGCGCTCAAGGAGATGCCGAGTTGATCTTAAACTATTTGAGCAGATGGGGAAGTTGATCTAAAAGTTGAGGGTAAACACTTAAGGTGACTCATAGAAGCAATTTGCATAGGTTGACCTTTGATGGTTTGTTTGTGTGTCTATAGGAGTGGAAGACAGAGAGAGAGAAAAGATAGATAAGAGTAAGAGAACGAGAAAAATGAGAAATAGGTAAGAGTGAGAGAAAGAGAGAAGAGATATAGGTAAAAGTTAGTGAAAGAGCTTGGATGAAAGAGAAAAAGAATGAGAAATAGAATGAAAACGGAAATAGGAGGAACAAATGAAAGAGTAATTGGTTTAGTAAGAGAATGAAAGAGAAAGAGAAATGAATGAAGATAGAGAAAGGGAGAGATGAATAGAGATAAAAAGAAAGCAAGAGAGATGAAAGAGAGATGAATGTAGATGGAGAGATAAATGGACATAAATAGAGAGAGAGAAATAAATGGAAGATAAATAATTATAATGAGAAATAGAGAGAATTAAAAAAAAAAGATAGAGAAAATGGATGAAGAAAAATGAAGAATAAGAGAAAGAAATTTAAGGATGGTATTGCATGTATTACAGAGACACTCACTGTTGACTGTTTGTGATACTGAATTGTTATTAATTTTAGAGGAGGTAAAAAAATTAAGAGTTTTCTGCCGACATCTGACAATAGTACGTTAACTATACCATCTTACTATATAAACTAGTATTTTGATATATGACCGTTTGGATAGATAATTATTCTACATTTTCTATTGATTTTACATATTGTTTAAATTCTCAACTGGCGTCTTACTAAAAAAAAACCCAGTTTATATATCGAGGTTTAAATTAGGCTAATTTGAAGTTTTTTGTTTGTTTTCAGACTAAAGTTTTCCTAAAATCAACTTATATATTTATAAATTATATTTCGTTCATGTTTATATCTGTCTTACTAATGTCACAATGTAAACCTTTTCATCAAACATCTCACGTGGGCGTCAGTGCTTTATCATGATATTCGGTTCATTTGTTGTAATGGCCAGACAATAACTTTTTTACACAACATTTATCAATTTGCATGATGACAAATGCATTTCACAGTTGGAGCGGCGGATGATAGCTTAATTGAAGGCTTTGTGCATATAATAGTTGAAGAGATAATAGGTTAGGTTAGGTTAGGTTAGGTATTTATCATGTAGAATCGACTTGTAACTGACTTAAATTTTATATGTGGCAGGTGTGTGTGTGTGTGTGTGTGTGTGTGTGTGTGTGTGTGTGTGTTTTGTACAAAGTCCACATCTCCACACAGCTTACCACAGTCTCCCACATCCAGAACAATGAATTCATCTAGAGGTGGAACAGACGATAACCAGAATGTGCTTCGGTCTACACGAACATAACACATAAAGGCTTCAAGAAATAATACATCAATAATGAAGGGTGATAGTAGTAGTATCGGAGGCAGGAATAATAATAATAATAATAATAATAATAATAATAATAATAATAATAATAACCACACAAAACTTAACAATAACAACAATAATAAGAAAATAACCAACAAACCAACTTCAACGATATACCCAAAAAAATTCCCTAATAAAATCGCGAAAAACCAAACAATAATTTTATTTTTTTTTTTACAGAGATCAGCCACAAAAACAACCATTAGAATTCATGAATCAACAAGTAACGTCATGTATTGGTGTGTCGTGTTTGGTGATTGACTGTAAAACGAGGAAAATATGTATGTATGTTAGTCAACCGGTCTGGGTGACGCTGCTGCAATGTTGTATCAATTTTATATGTGAGTTTAGTGTGTGTGTGTGTGTGTGTGTGAAATCATGTGTCAGCTACGGGGGAAGTAGGAGAGGGGAGGTCTGTTGGGGGTGTTGGAGAGGGGGGAGGGGAGGGGCGATCTGTGCATCTCTTTCTGTGTCTCTGTTAGTTCCTATGTTCATCTCTCTCTCTCTCTCTCTCTCTCTCTCTCTCTCTCTCAATGCTTTAAACGTCATACTGCGCTACACATTTAATCTGGTTGGATATTTTCATGATGTGAACGAGGCAGCTCCATGTTCACGTTTTTTGTTTATTTCATTTAAATTTTATGGGAAATGATCAAGTGAACTCTTTCATACGTAGCAAAGCATAAATGGCATGAGAGAGAGAGAGAGAGAGAGAGAGAGAGAGAGAGAGAGAGAGAGAGAGAGAGAGAGTTACGGGACAGTGAATACCAACCCACCCCTGCCACCGAACTTAAAAATATATATAGAATTCTACCTTTTTTTAATTCTATACATGGCATTCATAATTCCTTCTATGTTGTATGTATTAACTATTAATTAATGGGTTTAAATTATGTTATATTTGTATAATTTTGCTAGTATTCATTTTTCCCAATACGTTACTATTTCTTTTATTGAAACTATTTTTTTGGCTATTTTAATCTTTTTTTTTTTTTTACCAGATCAATAAAAAATAATCCATCTCTTTCGTCCTGTACTTTAGGTCTTCATCGTGATCCCTAAGACACTTGTATAACACACTTTATTCCTTGTCTTATCACACACTCCTCTCTAAACACTCTCTCAATGTACCACAGTAACTCTACCACGCACCTTACCAAGTACACTATATATAATAATACAACCCTAATGAAAAGATTGGTTTAATTATGAGTTAGATTGGTTTAATTATCATATTGGTTTAATTATCAGTTAGATTTATTTATATATCATAGTTAGATTGGATTATCATTCAGAGATTGGTTTAATTATTATAGTTAGATTAGTTTAATTATCATAGTTTGGTTTATTGACCATAGTCAGATTGCTTTACGTATAATAGTTAGATTGGTTTAATCATGATTAGATTGGTTTAATTATCAGATTGATTTAATTATCAAAGATTGGTTTAATTATCAAAGATTGGTTTAATTATCAGTTGGATTGGTTTAAATTCCATAGTTAGATTCGTTTAATTATCATAGTTACATTGGTTTAATTATATAGTTAAATTTAATTACCATAGTCAGATTGCTTTAATTATCATAGTTAGATTGGTGTAATTACCATCACTAGATTGGTTTAATTATCAAAGACTGGTTTAATTATCAGTTAGATTGGTTCAAATATCATAGTTAGATTGTCTTAATTATCATAGTTATAATCGTTTAATTATCATAGTTACAGTAGTTTAATTATCATTGTTAGATTGGTTTAATGAACATAATTAAACCCTCTCATCACCCTTCTTATACCTCCCTAATACACTATACATGAATCAAAGTTTCCTCGGTACAAAATTTACTCGATATATTTTCAGTATTCTAAGCTTTATTAATCTCTTTTATCACCACTTTGCCTTAATTATCACCTCTTAACCCTCTCACCATCTTTCGAGTCCCATCTCCCCTCCCCCCCCCCCCCCCCCACTCCGCCCCACCACTCCTAACACAACAAATTCCTCAAAACTAAGTCAACGAAACGCCATTCTCAGTCTACTACACTTTGTAAATATCTATTGCATTAATTACTATCAAGTTTGGTATTATAAAGAGGAATTGTAAAAATTCTCTTATATTTGGGGAGTTTTCTTTGTTATTCCTCTTATTTTATCAATTGTTTCTTTTATTATATTTTTTTTAATGTTATGTTTTTATCTTTTCTTCCGCTTCTACCACAGCTTCATTTATTTTCCATCTTCAATGTAAAACTAATTCTCTCTCTCTCTCTCTCTCTCTCTCTCTCTCTCTCTCTCTCTCTCTCATCTTATTCATTTATTTATACACAAATTACTCAATAATTAAAGACCACTATAACAAACTCACGAATATTATACATCTTTACACAAACCACTCAATACATACACGAATATTATACATTTATACAAACAGCTTCAATAATTATACACCAAATTTTAAAACGTATAAATAAAAGATATACAAGAATACTGTATAGTGTATACTGTCTCTCTCATACATGGAAGAGTATATTGTACTGATAAAACTAAGTAAATATATGTATTGCCAAGTATATATGTATTCATGAATGAGGAAAAATACAAACTTCAGGTTACAAAATACAGTTTAAACAAGCAAGAAACACAAGCCAACAGATGAATATAAAATAAAAACTGATACTTGTAGAATGAAACTATAATGAAAAATACACCCAGGGAGGGAGAGCAAATGATAACAAACACCCAAACACACACACACACACATAAAAACACCAAAAAAAACAAAAACAAAAGAAAAACAAAACCCAATCAGCTCCCCCTTCAAAAAAAATGGACCACTGGAAGAGAATGTCATAGCTGATGAAACGGCAGAGAAATATGTTACACGTAAATACCGGAAGAATGTCGCAAATACAAGACGTAAATGGTTAAAACAAAAACCTGAGAATGTGATAATATATACACGATACGCAGTGACCAATCGGGTGGGCGGAGGGTGAGTAGGCGGTGATGGTGAGTGGTTAGGCGGGGGGAGGAGTAAGAGGAACAACCGCAGCTGAAGTGTTTGAAAAGTGGCGCTAGAGGACTTGTTGGCGCGAGAAGGATGAAGATTGGATTGCGACATTTTTAACCCCCTCCCCGACGCTCTCCCGAATATGGCGCTAGATAACTGCGCGCCAATTCAATTAACATGCAAATCCAGTGTTATTGCCGACTTGAATATTCACCGTGGATCATCGTATTCAAATAACAACTCGCTACGATGGGATTTGAATTAACCCGACGAGGCCTTTTGGAGGGTAGTGAGTGACTGGTGGTCATTATTTATGGGCGCGTAGCATTACCTTGATGACGTCACGCGTAGGAGGGACTGCCTGATGATTGCTAGGTATTTCGTGCGTGAGCAGAGAAACTCATTAACATGCATTAATACATAAATATACATATATTACAACATGCATAGCCTTACATGCAGACAAACAGACACAAATATAATTTCTTATTTAGAATAATAACGATGGTATGTGAAAAGTCTCTCTCTCTCTCTCTCTCTCTCTCTCTCTCTCTCTCTCTCTCTCTCTCTCTCTCACACACACACTTTCTCTCCCCCTCTCTCAATAATAACGTTGGCATGTGGAAACTCTATTGCAAATCTCTCTCTCTCTCAGCCTACAATACTATTCACTCTACGCTCCATTATTTCACCCAACAGAGAATTAGCTTTACCTCACGAAACAATTATTTTCCCCCACCAAACAATTCACTTCACTCTAGACAAACATTTTTACTCAGAATATAAAAAAAAGTCCCCTCAGTTTTATTCCCGAAAAAAAAAAAAAATTGGTTACTGTCGATCGGATTTCCCGGTTTTTTCTTATATTTTTAAAACACAAAATTAAATTACAAATACTTCTGTCACTCCAATGTTTTTGTTTTCTTTAATATTCAACAAAATTTTAAAAATAAACTCAGTCATTCTCTTCTTTTTATTGCCAGTTGAAATTATATTTGTAAATTATGTATATTTCTTGATGCAATGTTAAATCAATATAGCATGTATACTTAAAACCCAATATTAACAGAAATAACTCAATAAACTGCCGGTACACATATTAATTAAACAAAAGGTTAAAAAGGTATGGATATTCTTTAACGCATTAGTAACTTAACAAATCATGTATAATTTTTTTATTTTATTTTTTTAAATTTAAGCTTAAAAATCTTATATACTTCATTTTGATGGGTAATGAAGCACTCGTGGTATTGCTGGTTACTCCCATAAGAGAAGATAAAGGGAAAGTGCTGATGGGTCGTCCCGTGTTATCTGAGGAGTCATCTCCGGTGTGCCTCAGGGCGGACCTCTTGAGCCCCTCTTATTTTCTTCACATTGATGGTATTTTATTTTGATCTTACTATGGCAGTACATGTAATAATAACAACAACAGCACGAACAACAACAATAACAATAAAATCAATAAGAATAACAACAATAACAACAACCACAATAATAATAATAATAATAATAATAAATATAACGTCATTCAACTTGTAACTACAAACACTAAATAAACCAACTAAATAAATAGGTCACTCGGGGTGCATTAGGGCAGTTATCGTACGCACAGGCCTGTATGGGCGGCCATTTACTTTATTAATGTTTTAATCTCTAGTCTGTGATGTTACATGGACAACCTTTTACAATTTTTTGCATCTGTAATTATAACAAAAAATGAAGAAAAATCAATATATCGCTGTTTCTATATAAAGCCATATTTTAATAATAATAATAATAATAATAATAATAATAATAATAATAATAATTGTATTTTATTTTTTGTTAGTGGTATTAATTATAACAAGAAAAAAAAGGAAAAAAATTATATATCGTTGTTTCTATATAAAGCATACTGTACTACTACTATTACTACTACTACTACTAATAATAATAAAAATAATAATAATAATAATAATAAAAACAATAGTAATAATAATAATAATAACAATAATAATAATAAAATACTTTACTCTACATCACCATTAATATCATAAATTAGTCAATGATTTTCCAAACACGAATCAGATTAAACTTTAAATCATTTCATATTTTAAAACCATGAATAAAACATGACCCAGACCTATAACTAACACTATGATTCCGGGTCAAAATTTAACTAATCCTCGTGGCATTTCGGATATCAATAAGAAGCAAAAGTACTAAAGAGTAAAGTTTGAGAAGCAATAACAGTATTTTTAGAATCTGTTGCAGTTAATGTAATGATACCTTCATTATTTTAAGGTGTGTTCTGAAGACTGGGATAATTAGATGTGTTTATGATCTGATTTACATATGGTGTTATCTCTCTCTCTCTCTCTCTCTTAGTGTATTATACAGGAAATCACCAGGAAACAGAAACACGAAAAGGTCCAAGCGTCTTCCCTAGTTATTCACGTCTTGGGGGAACACGGTATGATCTTTACCAGGTGTTCTTCCTTATATTGCTTAACTCTGTTTTATTATATGTTATTGGGTCAACTTGTCATATATCTGTAATTATTAGATATTTTAACTTGAGAAAAACAAATAATTACAAAAATTTTCCCTAAATATCAAGGTTAATTAAAAAAATCTCCCTAATTATCAAGGTTAAGTAAAAAAATTCTCCCTAAATATCAGGGTTAAGTATAAAAATGTTCTCTAAATATCATCATAATAATCAATAATAATCCCTAAATATCATAAATTTCCCTAAAAATATTGAAACATTCTTTATTTTTCCCCTTTTAAATGTATAAAATATATTTCATATCCACTCTGGAATAAATTTCCACTAACATCTCGTGGTTTTCTCCCCTTTACTTCCTTTCCCCGTGAGGTAACTATACATTAAGAAAAAAAATCCCCAGACTTATAATTATTTCCCTTGCCTCAACAATTAATTCCCCACTCATAAGAAAATAACTCAAAAATTCTCTGCTACACAAGTCTTATGAAGCACTAATTTCTTCTCTTAGGGGAATAATCACTTCACTTTTTTCCTTCTCGGCGATTTCTTCCATGCCTCCTTCTGAACCTCTGTCTGTCTGTCTGTCTGTCTGTCTGTCTGTCTATTCATTTGTGTGACAAGGGCATCGTTTTCAGTTACAGGTTCCTTCCCTGTTTGTTTGTCTGCCTCTCTGTCTGTCTGTCTCTCTCTCTCTCTCTCTCTCTCTCTCTCTCTCTCTCTCTCTCTCTCTCTCTCACACACACACACACACACACACACACACACACACACACACACAGCGGTGGTCATAGCACCTCTACCATGACTGGTTCAGTACAATGGCAGTTCACTGTGGGGAAAGAACTCTTTGCCACTTGTCAGTTGGTATGTATGTATGTATGTATGTATGTATGTATGTATGTCGTTCTACCGATATGCATAGAAATGTGCGTCTATGACTGAATGTGTGACCTCTTGTGTCTGTATGTAGAAGTGTGTGTATATTTAAACTATTTCATACATTCTGTGTTTGTACGTAAGAATGCATTTTATGGGCGTACGTACAGTATATATGTGTATCTTGTGTCTGAATTTAAGAGTTGTGTGTAGATTTGTATGTGTGTATACCTCTTGTGCCTGTATGTATAAATGAACACTTCCTGAGCTTGTATGTGTATAGGTATATAGCGTGTCTTATGAACCAGTGAGTTAATAAAGCGACATACAGACTCATATATTGATACACTGAAAGACTAACTCATAGGTTATCCAGTTAAGAAAAAAAAATTGATTCACACACACACACACACACACACACACACACACACACACACACACACACACACACACACACACGAGCTACACTAACAATTATCAATTACCCTTAAAAATTCAATTAACTGGATAATCGGACTGTCAATGAACCCTAAACTTCCCTGCTGTGTGCAGTTATCGGCCCCTTTATTTAGCTTAATAGGGACAGGGTACTATTTTTATATATAAAGCACAGAGCCATTATTAGTTAATGGTCACTGGTGGCATTGTTGGGTAGGGAGAGGCAGAGATAGATGGGCTTTAAAGGCAGTACATGGTTAGACATAGAATGACGTCGTTAGAGAGAGATAGACATGGTTAGACATAGATTGACGTGGTTAGAGATATAGTTAGACATAGACTGAGGTGGTTAGATACATAAATAGACATGGTTAGATACACTGATAGTAAGACAGAGACAGACATGGTTAGAAACAAACTGACGTGGTTAAGAAGGGACAGTCTGACATGATTAGAGACAGGTAAACTAACTAAGGTCGATAAAGGATTGGATAATTAATCAGTGAGTGTGTGTGTGTGTGTGTGTGTGTGTGTGTGTGTGTGTGTGTGTGTTTTACGTATATCAATTATTCTCTACAGCCAGCCTTGAGGACCGTAAAAGGTGCATTATCCGGCACACAGAGCCGGATATGAGAACATGGTGGATATTGCACTGGAAATATTTTACACGATTCTAATGTTTAAAGGAATTGAATGTTATTAGTTGATCACAGCAATAAAAATAAAAAAAATAATGTCAAAAAATAAAACTGCATAACAATATTGAATAGTTAAGTAGGTTACATAGTTCTTCTCACTACTAACTGTCTCAGCTGTTGGGACAACTTAAACACGTGTGGAGGACTGACATACACGTGATATTATATGCTGCCTGGCCTCATATACACAGTTTATCTTGACGTTCCTTCTACAAGCACGTCACAGAGATGCTGTTAATATTCATGTGAGTTAAACGTAACACTGTAAAGCACTGTTGTTACCAAGTAGAGGCAGAGATATTGTAAAAAATTCGTAACAGCCATTTACACTCTTGATAAGATGTAAGAATACTGTCCGTGCTTATTGTTCAGCTGTATACTGTAAACAAGATCATCTGGGAGGAACAGTGACCGGCCACTCTGGTATGACTCAAAACACTGACCATCTGAACTTTCCTCCATCTCTATAAACACCAGAGCTGGGACTCGAGATGACCATGTGACCCAATGGCAGGTTTTTATTGGCTTATGTAAACCATTTATTTTATTTTATGACGCTATAAGCCAACCACTATTTATCTACTAATCTTATAATTTCACTAAATCCCTTTTATGATACCGACTCACTCCCAGTTATGTTTCGATAAGATTGAAGCACTTCGAATCACCTTAATCAGCTTACTTCAAATATTGATTAAACACACAAACGCTACCTGGGAGGTTATGTAAGGTTATATTAGGTCATGTTAGGTTAAGTTATATCCGGCTAATTTACCATTAAGGTGATCCATATGTCTTGGTTTATAATATCTCAAAATAATTCCATAAATATAACCTGGTAAATTTTCCCTCACATCTCGTCCACCTAACTAGACTTATCACAGCTCACCCACAAAGAGGTAATCCCTCAATGGCAGTAGTCAATTAACTATTTTTCCAGGTGTATCATTAATTTACCTACAGGGAGGGAGGGAGAGAGGGAGGGATGACCACCATTTTACATTTGTGTTTCAGTCACTCTATTATACATTTACGTTATTCATCCTGAGATTAACACAAACCAAAAGCCTCAGTCTGGCCATATCACTCGAAATTTAATCCCCAGAATGTATAATTAATAAGAGTGAGTTGGTGAATGAAACAACGGTGAATATCAGCTCACGAATTAAAGGTATGTGGTGTGATGTGTAGATTATAACCAAAGCCACGATCAATAACCAGTGATGTTTTTAGAGAGAGAGAAACGAGAGAAAAAACAAGAAAAAAAATATCTGCCATCCATACTCACCATCACCACTACCACCACAACCTACAACCGGTACCACAACATACCACCATAACCATCCCCCCCCCCAACATCATTGCCACCACATACCACCACTACCACCATAACTACCTGCCACCTCTACCATCACCTATCACCATAACCACCATCACACCTAAACACGACATAAAAAAAAAATAAATAAAAATCCTCACATTTTCGCCAGATTTACTTTCGTTCGGAGACGCCCAGAAATACATCAATATATCACCAGGGATTTAATGCTGCTCCTAGTGTGTGTGTGTGTGTGTGTGTGTGTGTGTGTGTGTGCGTGTGCGTGTGTGTGTGTGTTTAGGTATAAGCTCAAGGCTCACGGTTCTATAAAACGCTTAAAACAACCGTATTAAACCCCACCTCATAAAACATTCACATGCGTCTTAAGTGTTTACCCGGAGAGATATGGGTGTTAAAAAAGTACAGTCATCCTATTCGTTCCAGACATCCCTCAACAAAGCTGCCGGAAAAATCGTGGGTTTTATTTGTCGTAAACAGCGAGGCGGAAGAATTTTACTTACAGGATCCGGACCCGCTTGCTGGCTCTAGCGACGGATGGGGCCGGATTAATGAGTAATTCGGATCAGGGGAAGTGTGGCGCCATAGTCTACAAGCCGATTGTTATAATGGACGGCAGACAGACTGTGTGACGGGGCGGAGGGTAGGGGAGGGAGGTAGATCTGTCCTACCCTTGTTCTGACTGTCAACTGTGTGACGGGAGGGGGGGGTGGATCTATCCTACTCCAGTTCTGTCTACTGCTGTAACGGGGAAGGGATCTGTCCCACTCCTGTTCTAACTGTCTACAGGTGTGACGGGGCGATCTGTCCTATTTCTGTTCCGACTGTCTAGTGTGTGACGGGGGTTTGTTAAATAATGGTTGTGATAATTATAATGATGTCGTAACTAATAATAATAATAAAAATAAAAATAATAATAATAATAATAATAATAATAATAATAATAATAATAATAATCATCATCATCATTTACACTTCACAAACACTAAACAACACAATCAAACCTACAATAAACACAGAGTTAAATGTTACATCACCCTCAGACCCCCTGTCCCTTGAGCACTACCACCCGACACAGTTAGGATCCCAATCCGCAACACTACACAACACCACTGTCACAACACCCACCCAGGGATAAGAGATAGAGCTTGTTGTATCACACCCAATAATTCGTAGATGAGAGAGAGAGTGAAGTATACTGTACCTCGCTTTAGTGTAACAATCAGTGTTGTGCTAAAGTGGTGTCTCTACACTTCTACACCAAAATAAATTATAAAGTGTCTCCTTACAGCAACACTTTTCACCTTATTGGTACTGGTGGTGTGAGAGGACCTTGGCATACTCAGTAGGTCTTGGAGATAAGGAGAGTGTTTAAAGGTGTTTCCATATTTTTGGTACGGAAGTAAACACTGAGTCTCTCTAGAACAAGAATTTTCACCTTATTGACATTGACGGTCTGAAAGGATGAATGTTTACTCGTGTCCATTGCTTCTGTGGCGTAAAGAAGCTCTCCACATTTTAAGAGTGAATTAACACTTGAGGTTCTCCCTAAAATGACAAAACTATTCACATTGTTGAGGCTGAGAGGGTCTTGTTCTTCCTGGCAGAACTAGACGAGAACTTCAGAACATGAGTGATTTGTCTTCAATTTTAACTCACCAGATTTAAAGTTCATTGCGAATTACATAATTTCCCTTCATATATCCTGTTTAAAGTCTTCGTTAGATCTAAATTACTGTATATATGTAGAAGTAAGTGTAAGCTAATATTGTAGGAGTAAACAAAAAATGAAAAGTTTAAACTAATTATGCAAAAGTAGGTATATATTAATTATGTAAGAGTAGGTGTATATTAATTATATACGATTGTGTAAATTAATAATACAAAAGTGTAAATTAGTTTTGTAGGACTAAGGATAAATTCTAAACAAAACTTACACAATAGTAATAGTTGAATCGCCTTAAACTAAAAATACAACAATTTGGCAGAAAAACATGTTTACCAAACGTGTCAGGATTTCAGTATAATTTGGATTTAAAAATAAAATTCTCTCTCTCTCTCTCTCTCTCTCTCTCTCTCTCTCTCTCTCTCCATTCACCCACCTTCCATACCCTCTACCCATGTTGTCTATCTAGTTATTCAATTATTCATTTATTTATTAATACTGCCAGGTGTCCGTTTATTTTTTTAACACACACACACACACACACGCACACGCACGCACACGCACACACACACACACACACACACCACGAGATGAGGAACAAAGGTCAGGCGAGGATAAGTGTCTTACTCCTTCAACACAACACAGACGAGTGTCAACAAACAGCTGGTGATGAAGATGTTGTTGTGGGGAGGCGAGGAGGTTGAGGAAGAGGAAGAGGAAGTGGAGGGAGTGGAAAAAGAAGAGGATGAGCAAAAGAATTATAAAGAGGAAGAGGAAGTGGAGGGAGTGAAGTTATAAGAGGAGGATGAGGAAGAGTGTGAGCCGTGTTGAATGAGAAGGGGGAGGATCAAGAGAAGAGAAAAGGGAAGAGCAAGAGGAAGAGGAAGAGAAGCGTGGATATATGGTGGTGGCGGTACGTCTCATAGGAGGTCATCAGGTGTGTGTGGTGATGATGATGATCACAGGGTAATGACCTTGTTGACACACCTGCCCAACTACCTGTGTTGTTGATCCTCTGAGGGGACACACACACACACACACACACACACACACACACACACACTTCATTGGCCCTAGTTTTAATTAGGCCCCTATCCCTAATTGGCCCCAACCTCGATTGGCTCCAGTTTTTATTGATCTATCTGATTGGTCCCAGTCTTAATTGTACCCCGTCCCAGTTCGCCCCCATTTCAACCTGATCTAATTATTCAATTTGGTAGTTTATTAGGAACAGGGCTTATTAAAACTGAGTTCCATTAGCATATTAGGACCGGAGCCCACCTGACCAGTTACCATGACGTCGCTTCTCCAAGTCATTAGGTGGCAGGTATGAGAAGTGGGTCTGAGGAGACGTGGGGAGGAAGAGGTGTGGGGAGGTGTAAGGAGGAGGAGGGGAGGAATGAGAAGGGGGTCCGGGGAGGAGCAGTGGGGAGAAAGAGGTGAGAGGAGGAGGAGGAGGTGTGTGAAGAAGGTGTAGGGAAGAGGAGGAGGTGTAAGGAGGAGGAGGAGGAGGTGGTGTAGGGAGGAGAAGGAGGTGTAGGGAGGAGGAAGAGGTGTAGGGAGGAGGAGAAGTAAGTGTAAGGAGGCAGAGGAAGAGGAAATGTAGGGAGACAAATAAACTGAACAAATTAAAGGCACGCATGGGTGAAGCAACAGGTGTTTGGTGAGATGGGGCAATGTGTGTGTGTGTGTGTGTGTGTGTGTGTGTGTGTGGAGCAGGTGTGGCACTGGCAATCGTAATGGCACACCTGCAGGTTATTGGCCTCCTCCAGCACCTACTGTATGGCTCCGGGGATCTTCCATAGCATTATATTGCCCCGTTAATCCTTGGTTATATTGTGGATTGTGCTAGCAAGGCAGTTCTCTAGTTTTAGTGGGGTCGGGGAGTTAGGTTTTGGGTGTGTCAGGGTAAGGTATAAGGATAAGGGGGAGTTATAAGAGTGAGGGGATGGGGCAAGTGTAAGGGTCAAGGTACAGGAGGGAAAATAATAAAAATAATAGTAAATTGGGTTATGTATTCCTCAAGAAAATACGTCCCTTAGGCCTCACTCTCATTCCTGCTCTTCTATGTATGTATGTATGTATGTATGAAAAGCACTACCAAGAAGGATAATACAGTCACCACAAGAGATATAATACTAATAAAAATACAACAGGAAAGATTACATTTTTCTGTCTGTACGTACATACTGTATGTATACCTGACTGCAGTGCGAGGGGGAAGGGGGTTAAGAGGGGGAAGGGGGTTAAGAGGAGGAAGGGGGTAGGAGGGAGTGGAAGGGGGGTAAGAGGAGGGGGAAGAGAAAAATAGGTAAGGGGGGAAGGTTAGGTTAGGTTAGGTTAGGTTAGTATATATAGGGTCTTCGGTTCCCTAGATTTTAAACCAAAAGGAAATGATAAAAATGGTGGGGAGGGAAAGAGTTAGTTGAGCAGGGACAGACAGACAGACAGAAACACACACAGACAGACAGACAGAAACACACACAGACAGACAGAAACACACACACACACACACACACACACCTTCACCCTCTCCTATACTGTCAGGCTACAACTAGTATAGATCAACAGACCACAGACTAAGAGGGGGGAGTTAGTGAAATGTGGCTTACTGGAACCGTAGACTTTTACACCAAGTTCTGCTCGTGTTAGTCCAGAAACAACATTACAGACATGACGGAAACACGATCATGTACAGATATATCAGAATGGTTACAGTACATTACAATTACTGTATTCCTGATTTCTGTACTCATATCATTTCACAATAATTCAGGGGCAATATTTCAGTGTAATCTGTACCTGTACTTGATTTTTTTTTCTTATATATCACCTATAAATGAGCTTTTATCCGTATCTACACCTGTACATATTGCACATTTACCTGTACATCTCTTAATTAACGAATGAAACTTATAAAAAAACATTCTTACATGTAATATCTAATCAAATTTGACAAAAACAAAAGCTCAAAAGTATATATGTAATTCATTCAGACTGCTTTTGTTTGCACTTCCTTCCCTTTTTCCTTCCTTGATTTCTTCCTTCATTCCTTCCTACCTTCCTCAGAGTGGCTAAACTTAGTCCAGTACAACATAAAAGCCGCTGCGCTAAGAAACTGTTAAAAGTCTTGATTGTGAACATGAATTAAGGTAAAAATTTCACCCAACTTACGAGGTAAAATGAATAAGAAAAGTCGTGAATTTTCCCCGTCCTTTGTCAGGTAGAATGGAGAGTGTGTGGGGGATAGTGTGTTGGTGGGGAGAGTTCAGGAGAGTGAGTTCGGGGAGAGAATGGGTTGTTTGGGGAGTGTGCTGAGGAAGAGAATGTGTTGTTTAGGGAGTGTGCTGAGGGAGGGTGCGTTGGAAAGGGTAGCAGTAGTAGTAGTAGTAGTTGTAGCAGTTACTGAAGTAGCAGTGAAAGTAGTACAAGCATCTACTACTACTACTGTTTTGCTGTCACTCGGAATCAAGTATGACGATCATCCAGCTATGATACAATGATATGAGTTATGAGGGATGTCACCTAGGTTGGTGAGTTTTGAGGTGACCAAAGAGACCGATACGGGACCCGCAGCGTCGTTCACATTCGTTGCACATGTGGAGGGCTCCATCTACTGCAGGAGGGGTGGTGGCAGCGTCTTTCCGACGTTGGCGCTTGTCTGCCTCGGTTTGCAGTCGGGCTAACCGAAAGTATTGACACCTTCTCGTGTGGTGCTCCTCCAAGCGTTACGATGTGGAGTAATCGACTCCCAGGTGAAGGGCCGATTTGGCACATTTTCAGGTTTGTCTTAAGACTATCCTTATACCTTTTCAATTTCCCGCCGGCGATACGTTTACTATTCGTTAGGTAACTGTAAAGTAGCTGCTTTGGCAGTCTACTGTCGTCCATGCGGGTAACATGGTAGGTCCAACGTAGTTGTTCATGGATAATGGTAGCCTCGATGCTCCTACAGTTGGTCTCAGCAAAAATACTGGCATTTGTTCTCTTGTCTTCCCAGCGAACTCGGAGGGTGGAACGTAGACTACGTTGGTGAAAGGTTTCAAATGCCTTGAGGTGCCTCCTGTATGTGCCCCATGTCTCACTGCCATATAGCAGGGAGAGGAGGACCACTGCTCGATATACGTGCAGCTTTGTAGATAATTTCAGCTCCCTACAGCTGAAGACACGATTTCGGAGTCTGCCAAAGGCTTGAGATGCACATCTGATCCGATACTGAATCTCTTCATCGATGTCTGCGGTGGTGGACAGGTGGTAGCCGAGATACCGAAAGTGGGCTACATTAGAAAGGGTAGTACCGTTAAGCTGGGTGGATGGTGGAGGTGTGTATGAACCAGGGGCAGGTTGAAAGAAAATGTGAGTCTTACGTACCTGTACATTCACCTCAAGGCCGAAGTGTGCATACGCGTCTGCGTTGGTGTTCAGGATCTCCTGTAGGTCGTATTCAGTGCGAGCATCAAGAGTGAGGTCGTCTGCATACTGAAGCTCAGTAATGGAAGATGGCGACACCTTTCTTCTTGCCTGGAGTCGTCTTATGGTGAAAAGAAACCCCTTCACCCAGTACTCGGTGTTCACCCGGCTGGCTAAATTTGCACTGGCACAAGTAAGGAAAGCAGCCAAAAAGATGGAAAAGAGAGTTGGTGCCAGTACACACCCTTGTTTAACCCCTGTTTGGATGGGGAAGAACTCTGACTGGGTGCCGTTGTGCAGGACACTGCCGTTCGTGCCATCATGGAGTTGTCTCACAATGGCGATGAATTTTGGTGGGCAGTCAAAACGGCTGAGGGTCCACCAGAGGGCTTCCCTGTTGACCGAGTCGAAAGCCTTGATTAGGTCGAGGAAAGCCATGTACAGGTCACGACGCTGTTCTCTGCACTTTCCCTATATCTGGCGCGCAGCAAAGATCATATCAGTGGTGCCACGTGATGGTCTAAAACCACATTGAGATTCTGGGAGGAAGTTTTCCGCCTCAGGAAGAAGTCTGTTTAGGAGGAATCGGGCGATAATATTGCCAGCTAAAGACAGCAGTGAAATCCCACGGTAGTTGCCACAGTCTGGCCGGTCTCCCTTGTTCTTATAAATATTGACGATGGAAGCGTCTTTAAGACCTTGGGGGATTTCCTCTTTTCCCATATATTCTCTGGGAGTGAGTAGAGACGGCTGGTAAGCAAAGGTCCTCCTGCTTTATACACCTCGACTGGGAGTCCATCAGGCTCTAAGACTTTGTTATTTTTCATCTGTTTGATGGCAGTAGCTACCTCATCCAGGGATGGCTGGGTAGTCAGGAATCTACATCAGTGTTTCGGTTGAGCAGTGGATGGTAGTGTTATTTCCAGCGCTGTAGGAGGCCCCCGTCGTCTTTAATTATGGAGTTACCGTCGCATGAGCGGAGGGGGGCTGCGCCGTGAGTTATTGGCCCATAAAATGTTTTAGTGGAATTGAATAATTCAAACCTTCTTGTGCTAATCTGCATTTTTTTGTGTTTCACATGCTTTATTGTGAAGTTCCTGCAGGGCCGCCGCTTTCTTCTTGCGGAAGGTATCAGGATTGTTCTGCCAGTCAGTTAAAGCAGCACGTTTATCATCGACGAGTACATTGATTGCCGGGTCATTTTCATTCAAACCAGTCCTGGTGTATTCTTTCGATCTGACCGAGGGTCTCTCTGCAGGTTTTTTTCATGACAGTGTCGAGAACACCCCATTCGGCACTGGGATTTGGGTTGTTTGTTGTCGGGTTGTTTATCAGCCCATGTTCGAGCTGCTCTCTGAAAGCATGTGCTACCGGTGGATCCTCCAGACGCTTAGTGTTAAAACCTTTCTGGAGGCTTGCTGCCTTTGCCATTTTAGGGCGACGTGAAGTGAGAGCTTACCCCTGACAAGTCGATGATCAGTGTCACAGTGGTCTGAGCCACGCATGGCACGGGTGATGAGGACATCTCGACGATCTCTTTCTCTGACAATGATGTAGTCAATGAGATGCCAGTGTTTGGATTATGGGTGTTGCCACGAACACTTGAACTTGTCGGTCTGCACAAACACACAAACACACACACACACACATAACTTCCTCCAACAAAATGACCAGTAAATAAAAAATAAAAAATAAAAAATAAATAAAAAATAAAATATATAAATAAATTAAATAAAGAGTAAACTATTTCGTGCCACAGCTCATGAATTCTAAGTCGAGTTTGCTGCCACCAAATTAATCGACTCTCTGTCAGTTACGTGAGAGACGAGAGTAAGTGTTTCTCACTGTCTCTTTCTCTACTGATTCTCTTCTATTTCATATCTCCTTTAATTTGTTTCCATAGTTCTTGTTAGTTCAATTATTCCTTTTCTCTATAATTAACTATCAGTCTATGTCTCCATCCTTTAACTTTTCCGTTTATGTAATGTATTTCACTCTCTCTCTCTCTCTCTCTCTCTCTCTCTCTCTCTCTCTCTCTCTCTCTCCCACTTCTCCCCCCCCCCCCCATGAAACTTTTCCAATAAAGGCCGTTTACAAGGAAAAGTTAGACTCGTCATTTTCCACTTGGTATTTTGAGTATTTTTCTGTGCTATTTTTCTATACATTTTAAGAATTTTCTCTGAACGACAAGTCAAGGAAAAATTTCGAGAGCTCTATAGAATATGTATAACAATTTTAAAGGAAAATATGAAAATAAAAAAATATATATATAATTCTGTGAGAGGAAAATGTGAAAATAGAAAATTGTGATGACGGAAAGTTTATGAAAATGTATGAAAGCAAAATGAATGTGAATTATATATGGGAAAATGGATGGGAATATATTATATGTGACAGAAATTCTGAGAAATCTATAAGAAATGGATGAAAATGAGAGAGAGAGAGAGAGAGAGAGAGAGAGAGAGAGAGAGAGAGAGAGCCATACAGACAGACCACCAGGAGAGAGATAAAGAGGGTTACAACAGAAAAACAAACATACAAAGAGAGATAGAGTTAGAACAGACAGACAGAGCCTCCAGAGTAAAACACACACACACACACACACACACACACACACACACACACACACACACACACACAGGATGAGAGTAAACAAACATCAAAGACACAGTGTTTCATTATATATCAACACATGTTCCAGACAATTACTGTAAAACAAAATAAAACAAAAAAACAATGTCGGCATAAAGCACTCAGTGCACCAGTGACGGTAAAAAAAAACACCTTTGAATTTATCGTATTTTAAATGTACCTTAAATAAAAATAAAGTTGAAAGGTTATCTATATATCTATCTATCTGTTAATTTATCTCTCTATCTATCTATCTGTCTGTCTGTCTGTAAATTTATCTATACATTTATATCTATTTTTTTTGTATTTATTGGGCACTCCCCTACATCCTTGTGTAAGGTGAAGCGCAGAAGCGTTTACAGCGCCCAACAGGGAAGCATGCTAAGTTCATGCTTGCCTTTATGTCTCGTGAGTTTTAAGGGCGTAGAAGCCTGAAGAGTCAATGGTTTATGTCATCAAGTTATTGGAAGCTCCAACAACTTGTCCCTGAATACGAATTCGCAACTTTCGACTTACAACAGGTACCTACTTTACTGCTAGGTGAACAGGGACTAATGGGGGCTAGGAAGTAAGTCCAAACAACTTCCACCGGTCCGGGACTAACCAATCCAGAGGAGATTGCAGCCACCGAACATCAAAATTCACTTCAGCTCAACGCAGTCCTCACGGACCACATAATAGCCCAGAACGCAACAGGGGAGGTCGAGACCAGTGAAGTAAACGAGATTCGTAGGTCCATTACGACAGATCGACAACACTGCCAAAATGATAAGTTGCAGCAACTGTTGCTGCAGGCTCCAGAAAATTTGAAAAAAAAAGAAGCTATAGCGCAGGAGGTGGGCGCCTCGAACTGATTAACAACGTTACCGATAAGGGCAAATGGTTTCAGTATTAACAAACAAGAATTTACAGATGCCATTGCTCTAAGGTACGGTCGGCCAGTAGAAGGTTTGCTCTCCCAATGCGTGTGTGGCTCTTCCTATGTGCAAGAAAGGCGGCTTCATATGCATGAGGCATGACGAAGTAAGGGACCTTACAGCAAATATGTTGAAGGAAATCTGCCGGGATGTCATGGTAGAACCGACCCTCCTTCCATTGGATGGTGAGATCTTCCAACATAGGACTTCGAACACATCTAACGAAGCCCGTGTTGACGTCAGTGTTCGAGGATTCTGGACGCGAGGACAGCGAGCTTTCTTCGACATCAGGATTTTTGATCCCATGGCCGCATGTCACCGTAACCTAGCTCTCGATGCTGCACATAGGAGGAACGAGAACGACAAGATAAGGGAATATGGGGAGAGAATTCAAAACGTTGATCAAGGCAGCTTCACTCTTCTAGTGTTCACAACCTCTGGTGGGGTGGGACCAAGTGCAAGATGTTTCTACGCTAGACTCGCGGAGGTGATCTCCGAACACAAGCAGCAGCCCAGAAGTTTTGTTACAGCCTGGATGAGATGTCGACTGTCTTTCTCTCTCCTTCGGTCGGCTTTGCTCTGCCTCAGGGGAACGAGAGCTTCTACCCCAATTCCGACAACTGCTGCAGATATCGACTATGAGGCAACAGTCACTGAATGCCGCATAGATCTGCGGCTCAACTAATTTAACACAGATAGGATAGCTACTTATGTATTAGGATATTTAATATTAAGGTGATTAAACGGTGGCGAAGGTGTGGCTATTGGGGGAAGCTGGAGGCCACTTTAAAAAAAAAAAAGTAGTAGTAGTAGTAGTAGTAGTAGTAGTAGTAGTAGTAGTAGTAGTAGTAGTAGTAGTATTGACGTCACTAACACTATTCGGTTCATCTGCTGATGGGCACACTACAACTACTACTACTACTACTACTACTATTCAAAGACGCCGTATCGCCCACTCGGCACACACATAGTAAATAATAGAACCGCATCCCCGTACTCACATATTCTTTTATATATAACCAACGTCGTGCCGGTTATACGAGTGCCCATTAATCCGGAGATTAGCCACATAAACGGCACACAGCCACTTATCTTGGTGCTATAGTGCCTGGCTTTGATGGTCCGATTACATAAGATGCAGATGGCGTTTGTGTGTTGTTTTAAGGTTTTGTGTGTGTGTGTGTGTGTGTGTGTGTGTGTGTGTGTTTGTTTCTCTGAATTCGTTCAATCCCAAACTGCTTCAGTCTGTTAGTTTTGTCACTAAGTCAATCCCACACTCTCTCAACCATTCAACTCTTCCACTCGTCAACTTCCTCACCAAGTCAATCATAAGCTGCCGAAACCCTTCTACTCTCCACCCAATCAACAACTTCTTCCCAAGTCAATTCTATAGTCCCTCAATCCATCAACGAAGATACGAAATCAATATCCCACGGCCTGTACCCTGATTACGTTAATTACAGTACACCGTCTAGAAGAAACACCAGGTACTTGTTGAGTGATGTCTCAAGGTCTTCTTTCCTCCTCAATCATATCCTTGACATTTGCATAATTAACACCTTAACAAACAAGCTGGTTGAGATAACACTGTCTTGTTTGTGTTTACGTAAAGTAAGTGAGTCTTTATGGGGACCTGGCGAGGGTGTGGCCAGACATCCTCTTAGCCTCTGTCGTCTGCGCCTCCTTCATGATCAACACAGAAGCTATACAAGAAGCTTCTCTCTCTCTCTCTCTCTCTCTCTCTCTCTCTCTCTCTCTCTCTCTCTCTCCTAAATATTCCAAGTCATCTCCATGCTAAATTATCTCCTATTGACAGTGTAATTAAGACTCAGGATTCATATGTCCTCACCACACACCTGAGCGAGATGGATACTGATGAAGGTGAGAGATAATTAATAGTGATGGATGACCACCACTAGTATGGGTTATAGTTATTATATAAACGGCAAGATGTTTACGGGTATTGATGTGTGCTGTGTTCCTCGCCTCCCTGACCCTTCCATTACCCTCTTCTCCTTCTTCACCCTCTCTCACCCCTCCCTCACCCTTTTCTTCTTCCCTCACCCTCTCTCACCCCTCCCTCACCCTTTTCTTCTTCCCTCACCCTCTCTCACCCCTTCATCACCCTCTTCTCCTCCCTCACCCTCTCTCACCCCTTCATCACCCTCTTCTCCTCCCTCACCCCTCCCTCACCCTTTTCTTCTTCCCTCACCCTCTCTCACCACTTCATCACCCTCTTTTCCTCCCTCACCCTCTCTCACCCCTTCATCACCCTCTTCTCCTCCCTCACCCTCTCTCACCCCTATATCACCCTCTTTTCTTCACTCACCCCTTCATCACCCTCTTTTCCTCCCTCACCTTCTCTCACCTCTTCATCACCCTCTTCTCCTTCCTCATTCTCTCTCACCCCTTCATCACCCTTCTTTACCTCTCCTTCACCTCCCTTCTCTCCTTGACTCCTTCATCCCTCTCTTTACCTCACCTCTTTCACTCCTCCATCACCCTCCTTTACTTCTCCTTCACCTCTCGTCCTTCTTAACTCCTCCATCATCCCCTCTCTCTCCCTGACCTTCCCTGACCCCTACCTAATCCCTTACCTCCCCTCCCTTCCCCCCAGCCCTTTCCATCCTCCTCCCACCCTAATAATTCGGTTGACCTTGATAATTGACGTGATCCGATTTTACTAACAAGGGAATTGAGTGAGTCGCAGGATTTCCCGTCTGTGGGGACATTTATCGAATGACGCAGGATCCTAATACAAGATATTTTACTGTGAAGGACATGACGTAAGATTCTGAAACACAATATTTTAGACATAAAGGACATTTTAAGTGTTCTGGAAGATGTCAGAATTAAGACATTCCTAGTCCTTTATCGTCTTATCTTAAACGGGTCATGCCTCTCATTGAGTTATCTTAATCGGGTCATGCCTCTCACCGTGTTATTTTAATCGGGTCATGCCTCTAACGTTGCTCGCCTCAGCTTTTGCGAGATCATCGTTCTTACTACTTTTTAAACGATAAAATACTAAGTAAAACGGAAACGAGGAGGTCATGGACGCGCCGGTTCGGTGTTGTGTAGTTCGTGGATTATAATGAAACTTATTATTATTAGTGATTAATTTTGATTAATATTTTCAATATTGGAGTTTGAAATGATCAGTCCATTATCTCTCTCTCTCTCTCTCTCTCTCTCTCTCTCTCTCTCTCTCTCTCTCTCTCAACTGATGCCAAGATTCTCACACTCTCTCACGTTAAGTTCTCCTCTCTAACTAATAATATAAGAGCACACTGATACTGATATACTGACATTGCTCTAAACTAAAACCATTCTCCCAATCTTAGATATGAGTTGGGAATAAAAAAAAGAAAAAAAGGGAGATTTTCTGTATTAGAGATATTACCTTTTCAAGATAAAACCGAATACAACACTATTGTATTGGTCGCCGTGTTATGCGTCAGTGTTAAGCGAGTCAATTAGAAACGTTCTTCTATCAATATTAAGATGATTTAAACCAAATTTATGTACGAGTCAGCGTTAATAAGAAATCTAGATAATAATTAAGTGTTACGATTTGGTTAATAGTCATTTGGATTTGAATACCGCTCTAAGAATTCTCTACAAGGTCACTACTTTGTCGTTTCGTCTTTAATATGACTCCAGTGAGGTGATGGCGTTTTTTGTTCCAGCAATCCGCGCGTGGTTGTGTTGAAGCTCTCTGGCCGGTCGTCAACAAGGATAATTGACAATCCGTTAGTTGAGGCGCTTCGGTTTTTATTCGCTTAATTTCCCTCTCTCCCCCCCCCCCCCTCTCTAAGTCTTTGGTGGGTCGTGGCACCGATTCTATTGGTTGTCAACACACGGAGTAATTAACAGTCGCAACCCAGGAGGTACAGGTGTGAGTGAGCGAGGTACAGGTGTGAGTGAGCGAGGCGGAGTTGTACGTCAAAACACGGGGGGTAACGAGGCACCTGGCGCACACCTCCCCTGGCGCTCATCAAACACTTCCAGCGATCATTAGCGGCGCCAGCCTTCACTCGTTCACACCTGCTATTGTTGTTACTGATGTCGTTTGTTGCTGCTGCTGTTTGCTGTTCTCTATAGTAACACGTGTCGTTCTTGCTTCCTTAGAGAGAGAGAGAGAGAGAGAGAGAGAGAGAGTAATTACTATTAATCGCCCTACATCCATTCACACCCACGCCCCTAAATGTACTCACCAACCCCACCCCACCCCCCACATTCCCCACCCTCCCCTGCCCACACACACTCACACCCCTCCCCCACACACCCTTACCTCCCCTCTTCCCCCCACACAACCCTCTCTCATCCCCTATATCTCCACTCCTCCACTATCCATGCCCCCACACACACCCCTATATCCCACCACACCCACATACACTCGCGTCTTCCTTTCAATCCTTCCCCACACCAAACGCCCACTTCTCCACCTCCCACACCACTCACCACCACATATACCCACTCCACTACCCACACCCACTCACCCCAACATACACTCACTCCCCCACCTCCCAACCCCACTCACCCCCACATATACCCACTCCACCACCCACACCCACTCACCCCAACATACACTCACTCTTCCACCTCCCACACCACTCACCCCCACATATACCCACTCCACCACCCACACCCACTCATCCCAACATACACTCACTCTTCCACCTCCCACACCACTCACCCCCACATATACCCACTCCACCACCCACACCCACTCACCCCAACATACACTCACTCTTCCACCTCCCACACCACTCACCCCCACATATACCCACTCCACCACCCACACCCACTCACCCCAACATACACTCACTCTTCCACCTCCCACACCACTCACCCCCACATATACCCACTCCACCACCCACACCCACTCACCCCAACATACACTCACTCTTACACCCCCCACACCACTCACCACCACATATACCCACTCCACCACCCACACCCACTCACCCCCACATATACCCACTCCACCACCCACACCCGCTCACCCCAACATACACTCACTCTTCCACCTCACACCACTCACCCCCACATATACCCACTCCACCACCCACACCCACTCACCCCAACATACACTCACTCTTCCACCTCCCACACCACTCACCCCAACAAACACTCACTCCCCCACTTCCCAACCCCACTCACCCCAACATACACTCACTCTTCCACCTCCCACACCAATCACCCCCACATACACCCACTTCTCTACCTCCCACATTCTACACAACAAGGACGGACGGAGGGAGGGAGGGGGGGGTGAGAGAAGCATATACTCGTCAGCAAAACATTTTACAGAACCCAGACAGTAAAGTGTTCCATTATGGGTAAATATATAATGGTTTAAGACACAAAGAGAAACAATAATAATATTTTTCCTTTGCCGAGAGAACTTCTGGGATGAACTAAATGTAACATCTCAGTCACAGGAAGAACATAGTCTTCTCTTGAAATGTGTTCCGTGTGGATATAGATGGTGCCTGGGTATAGAGGATATGTAGGTATGAGGGGTGTGTGGGTATGGATAGTGTGCGGGTATTGGTGGTAGTGATGATGGTGGTGGTAGTGGTGATGGTGGTAGTAGTGGTGGTGATGGTCGTGGTGGTAGTGGTGATGGTGGTAGTAGTGGTGGTAGTAGTAGTGGTGGTGATGGTCGTGGTGGTAGTAGTGATGGTGGTAGTAGTGGTAGTGATGGTGGTGGTGGTAATAGTGATGATGGTAGTAGTGGTGGTGATGGTCGTGGTGGTAGTAGTGATGGTGATAGTAGTGGTGGTGATGGTCGTGGTGGTAGTGGTGATGGTGGTAGTAGTGGTGGTGATGATGGTGGTGGTAGTAGTGATGGTGATAGTAGTGGTGGTGATGATGGTGGTGGTAGTAGTGATGGTGGTAGTAGTGGTGGTGATGATGGTGGTGGTAATAGTGATGGTGGTGGTGATGATGGTGGTGGTAATAGTGATGGTGGTAGTAGTGGTGGTGATGGTCGTGGTGGTAGTAGTGATGGTGGTAGTAGTGGTGGTGATGGTCGTGGTGGTAGTAGTGATGATGATAGTGATAGTAGTGGTTGTGGTGGTAGTACTAGTGCTGGTAGTGGTGGTGCTAGTGACGGTGGTGGTGTAAGTGTTGGTATAGTGGTGTTCGTGTCCCTCTAATACCCAACACGTCTGTCATCATCACATGTGTGTGTATGTTATATAAAAAATGTAAATGAATAAACACACAAATTTACCTCACACACACATACACACATGCAAGCACGCACACACACACAATACATACACATGCAAATACACACATACATACATACACATGCAAATACACTCACACATATATATACTGTACATACACATGCAAATACACACACACATACACACACACACACATATACATACACATGCAAATACACATACATACACATACACACAAACTCACACACGATACATAATATGAATCCACCCGTAGTAATAGTGTGTGTGTGTGTGTGTGTGTGTGTGTGTGTGTGTGTGTGTGTGTGTGTGTGTGTGATATATACATGCTGGGCCAACTCTTATCACCTCTTTTAACTAACATAATAAAACGGTGCTGTGAAACCCGGCTGCTTCCAACAACACCAACAATATATCTCGGTTTAATGCGTCAGTGATATTTTCCCTCTCCTGGCAACCTTGATTTTCATATTTCTTCGAACATTATTCCTTCATTGCTAAATCTGGATGGGAGCAGGTAAACAAGATACATTTTCCGGGTGTATTTATAAACAGAAATGCTAATGATATCTGTATGGTACCCGGACCAAAAAAAATGCACATATTTCTACACAATCTAATAAAGAAACAGAGAGAAGGAATTTTGAGCATTTACTGTAATAAAGTAACTGTATCATATATGCGTAAATTTACACATAAATACACGACCATTTTACTCCAATCTCACAATCATTACTTCAACCTATTTTAAGCTTTGTTGCTAGGAAACTATTCGGATTCAACAAAGAATTGATAAAAATTCCCCAACTGCAGGTGAAGTCAGGAACCCTCAAGGGACTATGACGTCACTATTAAGGTCACAGAACAGCTGGTGTCAGATTAGGTTATAAATTCACGTCACCGCGTTCATATACCAGCTGAAAAAATCGATAAAAAACCTAACCTAACCTAACCTAACCTAACCTAACCTAACCTAACCTAACCTAACCTAACCTAACCTAACTCCCTGGATAATATTCTCTCTCCCTATACTTTCCTCCATGGACCTCTCTCTCTCTCTCTCTCTCTCTCTCTCTCTCTCTCTCTCTCTCTCTCGTTCAAAACATCAACCATTCTTCCGTTCAATTCCTGAAACAATTCCATTCCTTCTATCCTCTATCCAGTCTAACCAACATACAACCTTCTCTCTCTTCATTACTTCTTGTATCACTTCACATTTATAATATCACTCACCCTTAACTTTCTCTTACTAAACACATTTCCAAACTCACTCACTCACTTACTCACTTACTCACTCACTCACTCACTCTCTTCCATTCACAAAAATATAGTCCAACAATCCTTTATCTTCCCTATTAAGATCACCTGAAGATTAGACCCTATACTCTTTCCACACTAACCTGACCCGTAAGCCACACCCATCCTCTCAACCAATAGCTAATTAGTTCATAGAAAATTCAAACTAAATGTGTTCACAATTGGTAAGTATCTTGACTATCGTTAGACAATTTGTAATATTTATTTTAAAATATCGATATATATACGCGCTTACATACGTGCAGTCCGGGGGGAGGTAAAACGCTCAGGGAACCAATAAGTTATTTGTAGCTATAGACGAGGGGTGTGGCTTACGGGCCAGTTTACCGTGGAAATACTATAGTATATTTTATCTGAATATTAGACACTCCAATTTATTTTACCTGAAGATTAGAGACTAGTTTATTTCACCTGAAGATTAGACACCCCAGTTTATTGTACATGGGGATTAAACACTCTAGTTTATTTCCTCTCTGTAATTCACCTCCACACTCCCTGTACATCAATATTACCAATCATTAATTTCCACTTGCCCTTTCAGATGCCGTCCCTGATTTTACACCATTCACTTGCCCTGAGCTAACCTCGCATTTAATTTTGTTTTCCTTTCATATCTTTTTTCACTCAAAACCGAGACAGCAAGGTTCCTTTCACTCATTAAAGCCCCAGTCACTCTTTGCTTCTGGTGCTGGTGATGTCCTCAAGCATTCAAAGACTCCGAATGTTTTCAGGGGTTTTTCTTTTGACGTACTAATGAACACAAACTGCTGGGGTTATTAATCTTATGCTCCTAGTCTGAGAATATAAAGGCAATCAGAATATAAAGGGTATCAAGTGTAACTAACCTCTCTCTCTCTCTCTCTCTCTCTCTCTCTCTCTCTCTCTCTCGGTTATCGGCATCTTGTCTAAATACTGCATTAATTAGCCTCCTACCTCTACCAATTTACAATGTTAAACTCTACATCTACCTGGGCTCACAATGTACCTGCTTGGAAATTAATCTTTTGTGCGTCAGAGACTAATATTAACATATTATTAAACAAACTCATCAGGGCAGCAGCCAGCTCTCAATGGCCACCGAGAAAAACTGCCAAAAAATAAAATATTCTCTTGGAATATCTCGTGAATGAGTCTCTAATTAAATCAAGATTATTGTTCATTCTTGTCTAATTCCTCTTTGACTTTATTATTATTATTATTATTATTATTATTATTATTATTATATTCATTAATATCATATTGACGTGTGTTTTATTATTAATGATAGTAACAGTGGTATTAGTCTTTTAATATCAAACTTCCAAAAACTTCTTATATTTCTATTTTAATTGTAATGTTTCTGTTCATATTATCATGGTTATTATGAGTACATTAAAATCTCTCTCTCTCTCTCTCTCTCTCTCTCTCTCTCCACCACAAAACTCCTCCCGTCACTGGAATACAGTGAGGTATAAACAATATCGAATTTCAATTAATAGCTAAAGTTATTTTCTGTTAATTACTCTGGTATATGTTATTCCCCCCCCCCCCCCCCATAACCGGTTTATTGTTAAAGTCTAGAGTACAGTGGAGGGGAACTTATCCAGATGTATTTCTAGTAAAGCATGACAGCACACATCTGATTAACACCTCTAATGTAATCAAAGACACCTGCTTGATGTATTCATATATCTTTATAAACATCAGCTATAGAAATAAACCTATTAAGATCTAATTAAATTGCATGCTAGTTATAAATACCTAACCTAACCTAGCGAACTTTTATTCTCACACAAACAATAGTCACCATTTACAATCAGACACAAACACAACAGTCCACTAACAAACTTTTTTCTGAAGGCCAAATAAATAAATAGATGTAACATACTCACATACAGCAAAAGACGTCATCATAACAACAACAACACGTGTTTGACTGAGGTAAAGCGTCACACACAGGTGGTCTCCTCCCCCCACACACACAATGCAAACAACACCCCCTTCCAAACTTTTCAGAAAAACACCTCCAAATACACTCACATACGACAAACTCATACAACCAACTTCATGGAAAAACTGAGCTGGTGTTTTTTATTTACATAACTCGCGGTAGTTTTGAGGGCCTTTCTATTTTTCTTTAAATATCATCACCTCGTGTTTGTGTGAGAGGGGGAATGGGGGAGTGTCGTCTACTATAGTAACCAGAGGATCGCGTCCCAGTCAGCTGATGAGGTAAACAAAACAACGTAATTTTCAGTGGCATTCGAATCTTTCCACTCTGTGTTGCCTTTGCACAACGAAAGAGTAACTTTCCAAGTCAGCTGGTAAGGTAAACAAACAAAATTCTTTTTCAGTGGCATTTGGATCCCGTCTGTGTAAACACAGAGTTCTTCAAAAGAAAAATTAAAACCAAGAGGACATTAATGTGATGACTGTGTGACTGTGAGAGGATTAACGCGGTATAATATCTGGTTATTCAAGCTATGTGCATTTGGTGCTTGTGTAATGTAAGTAAGTTGACTTTTCGGGATATTTCTCGCCTGTTGATTCTAGTAAATAAAACTTTCTCATTAATCATTAACAGTTGATGGATTACCCAAACATTGTTTTTAAATCCATACGTAGAGCTAATAAATATTAATGTGTGAGTAGTTTTACACAATATTTTAGTAAATTGGTTTTAATTGGCCTTAAGGTGTGCAGGTTACTTTACTATTGGCGGTGTTTTCCGTAGACTTATCCTCACCTAACCTAACCTAATGGGAGTACAGGGACTGGGATGTTACCACCTACACTACCGCAAGCAAAGTCCCCGTAGCACAGAACAGTTTTGATTATGACCCTATTAACTAAGTCAGAATTTTCTTCATATATAACAACCGCCGTTCACGAAGCTTGGTCCAGCCGGTACTTTGGGACACATACTGGGCAGACTCAAACCGATCGCCATTAATACTAAAATAACGTAATGGATTTTTTTTTTTCGTATTTGATATTTTTCTATCCAATTTTTCATTTGTTCTTTGCTAATATAAAATTCATTCTTATTTGCAAGATATTTTCATATATTTATTATTCTACAGAAGAAGAGAGCAGTCTTTAAAGTCATTTAATTCAAATACACTCAAAATGTTTTATTTTTAACTCGCTCAACGCATTGTAGTTTACATTTTTGTTTCATTTAAATACATAGTACACCGTGTACATAATACAACGTAGCTCTAAAATTCTGTTTACAAGTCACTCAAGGGTGGATTGGTTACCATAGCAACCAGTGAGTGGCGTCGCTTGCTGCTGATGACAAAACTGACTTTCAGATGAACTCAGTTCCCCTTTGTGTAAACATTGTCAGCCTCTGGGGCGACTCAGTACAATGGCTGTGTTTTCTTTTTTTAAATCTCCTTTTGTTTTCCTGAGAACTTTGTTTCATTTCTTTGTTGATATTACTTTAATTTGCTTCTTCCTTCTTTCTTTTGTTTACAAAGTGTTGTGTTTTATTAATATTATAGGTCTTGCTCTCCCTTTTCATGTGTTTACGTGACCGTCTCAGTGTGCTGTAATATTTTTCTCAACACAATTTAATTTAATACACACCTTACCATTACATTTCTCTCAGATACTTGTTATAATGAGTGTTCATTCATCGTGTGTGTGTAATGAACGCGTGCAGTAAAGTAAAACTGTCATAAAACACACACACACACACACACACACACACACACACACACACACACACACACCACGGCTTGGCTCATGTATACCGCATGTGTCTTGATAACATCAAGGTTAGCTTAGCTTAGGGTGATTAATCTTAAGGCTGAATAAACGTATCTTCAGATGAGACGTAATTTGGAATACATGTCTATTCGGTGTGTGTGTGTGTGTGTGTGTGTGTGAAACAGAGGACAAGTGAGATATAAACTGCCCGCTGACCTGACCCCGCGCACCCCTGGCCACTTACAGGCAAAGGTCCGCGTATCTCTCGTTGTGTACGTGACAGGATACCGTCCCGGGAGAGCCAGAGAACTGTTGGTTTCCTGTCTGCGTTTGTTTACCACCGTCCTTGTTGGAGATAATTACCTAGTTCAGTCCTCAACATGCCTTGAGATCACTGGATACCGCAGGAGCTAAACAAGGTGTCTATACTAAACTCACATTATAAAAGAGTCTAACCTTGTCGGACCTTTGCACCTTACCTTACCTAACCTAACCTAACCTAGATTTTGTGATATTGATCTGAACTATAAATTTGGTCCTTATTTTAGTTTTTTTTTTTAAAGACTTACCAATCGTTTCAATAAAAAAAAATGCATAAATTTTAGTGTTTTGTCCCCTACCCATTTTAAAGGCCGAGTAAATTCAGAACTTTATGATGAATTTTTTTTTGGCAACTGATAACAACTATTAAAAGTAGTAGTATTAGTAGTAGTAGTAGTAGTAGTAGTAGTAGTAGTAGTAAATGAGGTGACACCAGAAGCAAAATAAAAAAGGCAACATTCCAAATTACTTAGATGATAAATTACTAATTAATCAATGATACAATTAAAGGTCTGAATTGGGATGAGGACGGGCCTTGTTTTGTATGAATGTCTTTTATTTTCACTGTTTAACATAACCAAGTATTGCTAATTAATAACCACCTCAGCAACTCATCAGATATCTCGCGGTAGTATCCCCACGGTCTGACGGTGAGAGGTAATGGAGGAGAAAACTGGAGAGAGAGCGGTGGATAGGAAGAGAGGAGAAAGGGGTGAGAAGTGGAGGAGGTAGTGTGGAAATGGAGTGGAGGTGGAGAGGAGTGGAGGAAGGGGAAAAGTGTAGGTGGGAAGAAGAATGGAGGAGGGGAAAGAGTGGAAAAGGGGAAGAGTGCAGTAAGAGAGGAGAGGGAGGGTAAGTGGTAATGGTGAGTTGGAGGAAGGAGGGAGAATGGAGGGAGTTATGAGTACCTACAAATCCAAAGGAAATTTCCCCATAACTTCCCTAACATTAAGTGGTTCACGTGTTCACTGTTTACCGCCACGCCATCTAATGTTTACCTGGTAGTGGTCAGCGGGGGTCACGCAAAACAAACATACACACACAAAACAACTTAATACGGGTTATAAATCGTGTGGTGGTTAAAAGCAAATGTATATTACCAGAAGGAGTATTTTCTAGTGAGTGTGGTAGCTTACACGATCAGTAGCGGGTGTTAACGTAAGAAGATAAAAATGGAGGAAACTGCAGCGGGCCTCTGTTTACACCCAACCCCTATCGCTCATATATCCACCCAACCTATGTTTGAAGCTACCCAGCGTGTTCGAGTTAATGATGATATTTAGTAACTTGTTTCACTCATTCACTACTCTATTTCCAAACCAGTGTTTACCTATCTCGGGCTCAAATCTAAATTTGTCTAATTTAAAACCATTGCTACGAGTTCGCTTCTGGTTTGATAGTCTAAGTACCTTTGTTTGGATAGGTAGCTGGGCCATGTAATAATTAACATAAGTCAAATGAATAAGGAAAAATAGGATATGTAATATAATAATAATGGTTGCCCCTCGTGTAACGAGGATGGCCGGCCCAAAGGCCACCTAGGCGTAAATTTGTTTAAGGTGTAGAAGCTGTCGCCAACACAACAACCACACCCTGAGTTAACAAGCTGCATGACCCAGTGTCAAGGAATAGCCCGAGAAGACCGGACAACTCGTCAACTGCACTGGCTAACCATTACCCCGGAATAGGATCCGCAAATAGATTAACATCCAGGTCCCCAATTACTGCTGGGTAGACAGAGGCAAATGGCGTAAAGAAACTTGCTCTTGGTTTTACCCTGCCCGAGGATAGAACCCGGGTCCGCGATATTATATACACACACACACACACACACACACACACACACACACACACACACACACACACACAGCTACAGCACACAAACACACAAAAACAAAAAACATATATAAACACATATACCTATAACACACAAACACACACACCTACCTGCACATAAACAAACACACAAACACTCCACCTAACCTGTTATACCCTGTACACTTTTACAACACAATCAGGTACTATCAGTATAACACTGACATACACCCACCATCCATACCCTTCCGATACCATCACGTCATCATTCGCGTTAAATCCGGATTCTTCGCTGACGAACGCTCACCATCAGGCATTAACTGAATGTGTTGTGTTTATCGATGTTAAGTTTAATGGACTTTTTCTCTTATCACGTGGCATAATGATTCGTATCTAAATAGCACTGAATCACACCATTAACAGAAAATGAAACAGTTACGGTGAATGTGGAATGTAGCTGAATGTGTAGGGTCATGTGTAAATACAGTTAAACAATGAAAACAGATCAATGCTCTCTAAAAAAGGTCAATCTTCTGCAAAAAGGTAAATACTCTTTTAAAAGGTCAATTATTCTCTGTATTCTTTTGGCCAAGTTGACTATAAAGTTTGCTGACTAATACTGTTCACGTGTTGTGTACTTGTGTAAAGGTTAGGTTAGGTTAGGTTAGGTTAGGTTAAGTTATGGTTAGGTTAGGTCATGGTTAGATTAGGGTGAATTAACTTTGGCTGGTCATTTCATTGATTCTAGTTGGAATTTATAATCATAGACAGTTGACACCGTCCGTTAAGCAAGAATGACAGGGCAGAACACCTATTTATACTACACCGTCTCCGTGATCACACAGTACACACCGCTTATCAACACCCCACCACATGCAACACAATGTAACAACAGAGACAATATATAAAAAAAAAACACAAAAATTCGTTTTAAAATTAAGTTATCAGAGGTTTATAGCTCACGATAGCGTCACGCAACATGGAAGAAAATGATAAAATGAAAACAAGAAGATATTGTACCGTGGGCTTTGACGTCATGGTAACCTACAAGTGAATACGGGGGTGTTAATCCAGTGTCTGACTACAGGTTAGGTTAGGTAAGCCAAAGTAAGTTCATGGTAAGCTAAGGTAAGGTTAGGTTGGGTTAGGTATCAAATGCTGAACTTACCAGCTAGTGTAACCAGGTCATTCAGGTCAGGTTATGAGAGCTAACAAGGTTATATTGACCTAGAAATTGTTCTTGATGACGTCACAAGTAAAAGAAATAAAACCAAACCTTCATTTATTATTCTGGATGACGTCATAAGCAACAGCATGATAGAACAGGTGAGAAAAACGCGATAATAACAAAAAACGAGAAATTCACACGAGCTGATGTTATCGTATGTGTTAACTTAAGGCGTAAGAGTGTCATAAACCCGGAACACGACCCATTAATGAGGTCTGGCCCTGATTATACTAACACACACACACACACACACACACACACACACACAGCGGGACACTTGGACACAGTTAATCAAGACACAGCGAGTAAACTAACAATTATTTGTGGTATAATATCAGCTGGAGGGAACATGCATAACGCTCTGTCGCCTTGCTGTTTTTCCAGGTCGGTGAAGTATAAAATCAATTCTTAATTATCTAAGTAAATGGAATAAGTTATATGTAAATTGGTTTTCACGAGTGTATATATTCATAACAGTAACGTATATGCACATTTATACACGTATATACACGCAATAATAAAGCATACATACATGCATATATACATACATACACGTAATAAGGGAGACATACATACACACATTTACTGTACATACACACATATACTGCACATACATACACACATATACTGTACATATATACATACACATATACTGTACATACATACATACACATACTTTACATACATACACACATACTGCACATACATACATACATACATACATATAATAAGAGACATGCACACAATTACCGGTAAAGTCACACACACGAGATAAGGTTACGTGTTCTAATCCCCGGCCATGATGAAGTTGTGTCAGGCAGGAGCGACCAGTGTTGGCACGCCAGAGGTGAATCCCAGCTGTGATGTTGTGTGGACGAGTTCCCATCACTGAGGCGGATTATAGTAGGCTTGAACCTGAAGTATACAGACTAATGCAGACTGAAGTAGATGATGAGGCAGATTGAGCAGTGAGGTAGACTGAAGTAGATGATGAGGCAGATTGAGCAGTGAGGTAGACTGAAGTAGATAATGAGGCAGATTGAGCAGTGAGGTAGACTGAAGTAGATGATGAGGCAGATTGAGCAGTGAGGTAGACTGAAGTAGATGATGAGGCAGATTAAAGTAGAAAGTGGTAAACTGTAGCAGACTAAAGCAGACTGAATCAGATTGAAGAAGGCTGAAGCAGACTAGGACAGACTGAAGCAGATTGAGCAGAAATACAGACTAAAGCATACTGAAGTAGAATATAGCACTAGGGCAGACTGAAGCAGACTAGAGCAGGCTGAAGCACAAATAGATAGACTGAGGTAGGTTGAAGTAGATTGAAGCAGATTGAAACACGCTTATACAGATTGAGATAGTGATAACGAGACTGAGGCAAACTGAATTAGACTGAGATAGACTGAGGCAGCCTGGAGGAGGGACAGACTTCCCAATTAAACCACAAATTAATTATGTGAGCGACGGGTGACGTGAACTCTGGAGACGTTGGCGTGAGGGAGGGGAGGGAAGGAGGACAGAAGGGAAAGAGGGGGGGGGCAAGGGAAGGTGTAAGATGACGAAGGATAGTGGGTAGGGGAGGGAGGAGATAGGGGAAAGGAGGGAAGGAAGGAAGGAGGAGAGAAGGGGCAGTTATTAAGGGGAGGGAAGGGAGGTGGGAGGGAGGGGAGGGAGAGAGAAAGGGGGAGGGGTGGGAGAAGGAAGGGGGTGTAAGAGGAGGGGAGAATGTAATGAATATGGTAAGTGGGTACGGGAAGGGTGGAGGATGAAGAAGGGATGGAGGAGATAAGGGAAAGGAGGAAAGGATAGAGGGAGGGATGTAATTGATGGTGAAGGAAGGAGGGAGGAAGGCATATGTGTTATTGTTCATGAAAGATAAATTAGACATCTGATTACGACCATCATCAAGGCTACCCGAACCTCCTTACCAAATTTCAGCTTCTGTCTTCAAAACTATGGAAATGAGAGAGAGAGAGAGAGAGAGAGAGAGAGAGAGAGAGAGAGAGAGAGAGAGAGATTCATCATCCTCGCCTCATTATAAGCTTCGCTGCCAACTTAATTTAACTGAACTTGGCCCAACTAAAAAGTTCCGAACCGGAAGATGAAAATGGCGAGCTCCTAAATACCTTCCCTAGGTATCAAAGCTAACACTCGACAATGGTATATTAATTCTCTTTTACTCTATGCAGGTGAGTAGAAACTATTTAACTTAATTCTTAGCCAACAGTTATATCACAGTTACATCCTGGGAGAGGGGGAGGGGGGAATTACCCAGCTGATTCACACCTTTCATAGCTAAGAAAACTAATGTCATTATATTCATAGAAATATATCATTTAAGCTTACATAATTGTAATATATGATATATTTGACGTTTTTGTAATAACAAAATTTATGGTTTCTTAAATGAAAATTTTATGATTTATCCCACAATTATGACTATATATATATATATATATATATATATATATATATATATATATATATATATATATATATATATATATATACACTTCACATTTTACAACGAAACAAGCATCGGTCAATTCAAATATTTTTTTTCACTTCCGGACAAGTAAAATAAAAACAACATACCTGTATATTTGCAATCTATAAAAATCGCATATATTGTTTTTACACATTATAAAACAATTACAATACGCAACAAGCGGTGAAAATTTAATGGCTGAAACTAATCCTTTGGAAGCCATCTAGAGTTTGGGGTCAGCGGACGTATTTTATTACTGGTGGATATCTGTTTTGTGCAGGTAACGAAGCTAATTTACCTCACCAAACATTTTGATTATTATTATTATTAAAGTCCTCACTCTCCTTTTCTTTCTCTCTTCACAACTCACATGGAGATGTAAACTGGAGGAGGACGCCTGGTCTTACGATATGCCATCCTACGCCTTTATGTAAATTAAGATAATAATTTTTGAGATATTAAGAGTGTGTTGACTTACTAATGCTGTCTCAGGCCTACCCCTCTTGGTGATGTTCTCAGTATTATTAGTAGTAGTGCTGTTGGTGGTTGTATTAGTAGGGGTAGTGGTGGTTAGTGGTAGTAGTAGTAGTAGTAGTAGTAGTAGTAGTAGTAGTAGTAGTAGTAGAGAATTTGAAAAATAAAGTAGCTATAGCACAGGAGGTGGGCGCCTCGAACTGGTTAACTACGTTACCGATAAGGGCAAATGGTTTCAGCCTCAATAAACAAGAATTTACAGATGCCATTGCTCTAAGGTACGGTAGGCCAGTGGAGAGGTTTGCCCTCCCAATGCGTGTGTGGCTCTTCCTTTGACGTCGATCACGCAATGGTGTGCAAGAAAGGGGCCTTCATATGCATGAGGCATGACGAAGTAAGGGATCTCACAGCAAATATGTTGAAGGAAATCTGCCGTGATGTCATGGTAGAACCGACCCTCCTTCCATTGGACGGTGAGATCTTCCAACATAGACTTCAAACACATCCAACGAAGCCCGTGTTGACGTCAGTGCTCGAAGATTCTGGACGCGGGGACAGCGAGCCTTCTTCATCAGGATTTTTTATCCCATGGCCGCATGTCACCGTAACTTAGCTCTCGATGCTGCACACAAGAGGGAACGAGAGCTTCGGCCCCAAAGCCGACAACAGCTGCATATATTGACTATGGGGCTACAGTCACTGAATACCGCATAGATCTGCGGCTCAACTAATTCAACATAGCTAGAATAGCTACTTATGTATTAGGATATTAATATAAAGGTAATAAAATGGCGGAGAAGGTGTGGCTATTGGGGGAGGCTGGAGGCCAAGTTTAATATAAAAAAAAAAGTAGTAGTAGTAGTAGTAGTAGTAGTAGTACATTCACATGCAAAAACATACTGTATACACAAAATCACAACACACACACACACACACAGACTTCCTCAGTGACCGACGCCAAGCTGTACGCTTCCGAGGGGCTGTCTCCACCTCTCAGTCACTCACCTGTGGCGTCCCCCAAGGCACCAAGATGGGACCACTCTGCTTCCTTATGCTCATCAATGATGCCCTAAGAGAAACCCCTGCTCGCTGGAAATATGTCGACGACTCCACCATTGGGATCAGCGTCAACAATTCTGCTCCCAACTATACCGCCCTTCAGGATTTATTGAACAGTCTCCAAAACTGGACCACCAACAACCATGTCACCATCAACCATACCAAGACCATGGTTATGCACATCAACCTCTCCTCCGACATTGTCCCACCTCCTTCCATTACTCTAGGTCCGAACACACTCCAGGTTGTAGATTCCACGAAGCTCCTCGGCGTCACCATAGACAACAAACTAAATTGGAAACCACACGTCAATGAAGTTGTCAAATCCTCCAGTTTCCGTCTCCACCTCCTCCGCCGACTCAAGTCCCTCGGAGTTCCTGCACACGAGCTCCTCAGTGTTTACACAACATTCATACTTCCCAAGCTCACCTATGCCTCCCCCACCTGGTCTTCCTCCCTAAATGCCACACAACGTAAACACCTAGAAAAAGTGCAAAAGAGGGCATGCAAGATTATTCTCTCCCCCTCCTACTCCACATATCAAGAAGCGCTCAACACACTGACCCTTTCGACTCTCACTGACCATCACCACGACCTCATCTGCAAATTTGGTAAGAAGCTTCTACACCATCCCCGACACCGGCTCCTACTACCACCTGAGATCCCTTGTCCGAGAATTGCTGTGCGACACCACAACCGCATCCAGCCCATACGTGCACGAACTGATCGCTATAAGAACAGCCCAGTCCCAACCATTGTAAAAATTATCAATAACTTGTAATACTGTAACACTGTCACTATGTTGAAATGAACTGTAGTTTGAGCTTTTCCCCATCTAAGTTATTATATGTCTTATTTGTGTCACTTATGTTACTTGTATATTATTTGTAATTCGTAACCCATTCCCCAAATATGTAACTGTATATTTTCAGCCTTCTGGCTGCCAAGCTCTTTCAATAAACCGTTAATTATTATTATTATTATTATTACACACACACACACACACACACACACAACACAACACAACACAACACAAAACTGCATTACCGCTATTCACTCTATCTTGGTTCCAAGACTGACCAACCATAAACAAACAAACACATCACCCTTATTTATCAAACACAACATCACTTCAAACAGCAGACCTAGTACGACCCAGCTGCAACATTCCCCCATAAAAATACATAACAAAAAATTCCTGTGGTTTTTACCCTTACATCCATTCACTGCAATTAGAAAATGTTCAATGAATCCCTTTGATTATAACACACCTGCATCGCCTCGCCCTGGAAAATCTGTTTGTGTGTTTATTTTTTTTGTGTGTGTGTGTGTGTGTGTGTTTGTTTTTGAATGACAACGAATGTTATTGTTATTTGCCGTTTATGTTGTTGTTGTTTTTTATTTCCTCCGCTGTGAGGATAGTGAATGTTTGGAGTAATTTTTTTAATATATCAACGTTTGGGAATATAAACAGACAGACAGACAGACAGACAGACATATAGAGAGCAAAGAAAACCGGTTGAATAAATACTTACATAGAGAAAGCAGACAGACAGATAAAAGAAATTTAGTTAGATACATACGTAAGAAAACTAAACAGTGAGAGAGAAATGAAAACTGTGTGTGTGTGTGTGTGTGTGTGTGTGTGTGTGGAGAGAGAAAGATACATGGACAGACAGTCAGACGGACAGAAAGACACAAACAGACAGACAGACGAGATCGATTGACAGCCAGAAAGACAAGAGAGAAAACAATGAGAGAGAGAGAGAGAGAGAGAGAGAGAGAGAGAGAGAGAGAGAGAGAGACACTTCCTTCACAGCGTTCTTGCATACGAGCCAAGTTTTAAATGCCACTCGAGGCGTGAGACAGTAAACAAACAGAAGAGACAGGGGAGACGGTCTACACTGTGTAAGTATTTTGGTGAGTATAATGGTTGTGTCTGTGTGTGTGTGTGTTTATGTGCTAGATTTATTGTCTGATATGTATACATGTATGTGTTCTCTCTCTCTCTCTCTCTCTCTCTCTCTCTCTCTCTCTCTCTCTCTCTCTCTCTCTCTCTCTCTCTCTCTCTCTCTCCCACCACCACCCCTGCGTCACACTACCAACAGACTACAACCATCACTTCACCACCACACTATCCCCACCCCATACCACCACACTATAACACCCACACCTCCACAACACCATCATCACAGCACCACACCACCATACTATCACACCACAAGGCCACACTAAGCGAGACACACATCACTGTCCAGCTAGCAGTGGTACTTGCTGACTATGTCACTGATAAACTGAGCTGAAATATAGACACGGCGATATGACTTCAGGATAACTGTAATACATAGAATGTCTGTATCACCGAGGCCGGAGAGCGAGGCGTGAGGTACAGTAGTGAGGTACAGTAGTGAGGTACGGCAGAGGTACAGTAGTGAGGTACGGTAGTGTGGTGCGGTAGTGTGGTACGGGAGTGTGGTGCGGTAGTGTGGTACAGTAGTGAGGTACGGTCGTGAGGTACAGTAGTGAGGTACAGTAGTGGTACAATAATAAGGTACGGCAGAGGTACAGTAGTATGGTACAGTAATGTGGTACAGTAGTGAGGTACGGTAGTGAGGTACAGTAGTGTGGTACAGTAGTGAGGTACGGTCGTGAGGTACAGTAGTGAGGTACAGTAGTGTGGTGCGGTAGTGTGGTACGGGAGTGTGGTGCGGTAGTGTGGTGCGGTAGTGAGGTGCAGTAGAGGTCCAGTAGGGTGGTATAACTTAGCTTCACCACTCAACCTAAAAACTCACCCACCCTCAACACTCACCCACCCTCACCTCTCACTCACCCACCCTCACCTCTCACTCACCCATCACTCAATCACCTTCACCTCTCACTCACCCACCCTCACCACTCACCCAACCTCATTTCCCACTCACCCACCCTCACCTCTCACTCACCCTCACCACTCACCCACCCTCACCACTCACCCACCCTCACCACTCACCCACCCTCACCTCTCACCCTGACAGTGGAGGTCCTGGGCGTGATATTTCCCCAGAGAGCGACATACTAGCCTTCATTACTGGCAAGCCCTGGAGAAATTTCATAATAACGATAAAATTTAAAAATAAATAAAAAATTTATGTATGCTTGTGTCATACCTCACCCCCCCCCCCCCCCTCCTCCCCAATAAAAAAGAAGATAAGAGAGAATTTATATAATGACTTAAGAGATGTTGTGGGATATTTGTTCTTTCTTCAAGATGTTGTTTTGAAATGCTATGTGACGCGGGTTTGTTTTGGTTTGGAAAGGGAGAAGGTTAAATTGGTGGTTTGTGTGTGATTCTTCAGTCGATTTTTTATATATTCTTATCTCTCTCTCTCTCTCTCTCTCTCTCTCTCTCTCTCTCTCTCTCTCTACGTCCTTCTATATAGTTTTCCCTCTACAGTATATATCTATCTATCTCTCGATGTTTCTCTCTTTATATAATGCACCTCTCTCTCTCTCTCTCTCTCTCTCTCTCTCTCTTTCTGAAAATCTGCTCCTAAATTCATTGTATGACAGACTGTGATACCCAAAATACTTTCTAAATTTCGTTTATGATTTCTCTATGCAAATTCGTAACTTACAATAATTATTTTTATGTTCTTAGTGTTTTAAATTTTCAGGAAAATATATATATCCATAAAAAGGCAGTTTATGTTATTTTATGTAAGAGGCGGTAAATCTGATACTTAAATGAATTCTTTATTTTTCAAAGTTCTCAATTGCAAAAACTAAGACCTAGTGAACGGTGCTTAATACACTCTGGCTGTTGAAACACTAAAAATTTAATTCTAGTGAACGGGGTGCTTAATAACCCTGGCAGTTAAAGCACTAAAAATTCTGGCATCGTGAACTGAAAGTTTTTACGATTTACGTCACCAATCTGTGCCTCTGTCATTCGCCTCTGACGTCATAAATCATCTATGTCGTCATAACTCATCCGTAACGTCAAGACCCTACTGTGACGTCACGGTCCAGGTGTGATAAGGATGAACCAATAGTGACGTCACGATAACACCTGAATCGATATCGCTACCTTACGCTATCTTATTATGACGGTCAACTCAAGGTCCGATTTTTTCACACCTTCCATAAAATTGAATAAAACTCGAAAAAAAGATTGATTTTGTCTTAACATATCAGCGTAAGACCTTAAATAAAACGAACTTTAAGCATTATGGTGTGGACACAGGTATAAAAACTAAAAATGTGGCCAATATGATATAAATGTATAAGCAAATGAAGTATTGCACTAAAGTAATATCTAAAAGGAGTGTTTAAAAGGTTGTGTTTTATTCAGGTTGTTTTGTTGTGTTTATTAATTATTGAAGTTTAAATAATAAACTAGGATGTATTATTTAATGTAATGTGTGGGTGGTGGTGTCTTTTCTGCCCTTTCTCTACTTTCCATTTTCTCTCCTCTCCTCTCTTTCTGTTCTCCTTCCCTCTCTTCCTCCCCTCCTCTCTTCTCCTTCTCCCTCCCCTCACCTCTCCTTCTCCACTCCTCCTCCCCTCTTCTCCTCCTCCTCTCCTTCCCTCTTCTCCTTCTCCTCCTCCCCTCTTCTCCTCCTCCTCTCCTCTCCCTCGCGCGACATCCTCTGCCACCTGAGCAGATTTCTGGTGGTCTTTACATCAGCTTACATTTTTCAATAACTTTTTTTTAAAGAGTAGTTGTAGCTTCCACAACTTGTGCTTAAAATGAAGTTAATAATGAATTCAGTCTGGTGGACGTGTTTTATTGTTAAGTTTTCTATAATAATAATAATAATAATAATAATAATAATAATAATAATAATAATAATAATAATAATAATAACTACAACAAAAACAATAATAATTATAGCAATAATATAATAATAATAATAATAATAATAATAATAATAATAATAATAATAATAATAATAATAAATTAATAAAAACAATAATGTTAATATTATTATTATTATTATTTATAACAATAATAATAATAAAATAATAAAAACAATGATAATAATAATAATAACAATATTAGTCCGTCAGCCTACCACAGCAGTGTCAAGTTCGGCACTCAGATGTGTGAAGGTTTTTAGAAAGACATATCAATAAAATAAATATAAATAAAAACTTGAATTAAGACAAAATAATGAAATTCAACATAAGTAAGTGGACAGAGGGCGTCAATAACTACCCGCCATTATACCCTCACTTAAGATAAAGAGAACGACTACATTATGTGTACTTAATCGGTGCCTCATTTTTAGATTGGGGAAACGAAGCCGGTCGAGAGCAGTGCCGGCTACTCTACCTCTTTGACTACTGAAGGATTATTATACAGTGTTATATATATATATATATATATATATATATATATATATATATATATATATATATATATATATATATATATATGCACTTTCCCTATAGGTCAGTCATGTCTATGGGAACCCACTCTCCCTGTGACGCTAATGAAAGTGACATACGTATACTAAAAACATTATCAAGGTGTTTTGCCGTTATATTACTTAAGGAAGAGTTACTTAATGATGGAAAACTCAAAAATTATAATTCAGGTTTGAAGATTGGCCACCATGACCATCTGCATAAAAAAAAATATAAATGAAGACCCAAGAAATTTTTCATATAAACTATTTCTCATAATAATTATCTCATACTTACAACTTATCTTATAAATTACCTCATGTAAACTATTTCTATAAACAATCAAATGTAAACTATTTTCTATAAAAACTCTCAAACTATTTCTCATATAACTATTCCTCATATAAACTATGTCAATTATGCGTAAAAAATCGACGAAACAACTTAAAAACGTATGGAAATAATATCCTCGGTAACAGTGATATCGACAACATCCACAGAAAGACACACAAACTGACTCTACTCAGACTGGACCTTTGCACGACTCGCGAGCCATAATTCTGCCAAAAATAACACTTTAGCTCTAATGGTTCTCCCTTTAAAATACGGAAAGTCAAACAAACAAACAGGTAAACGGACAAACGAGTGCTGTATTAGTTCCGTGGAGGCTAATAATAATAAACAATAAGCATTGTACATTATACCCCACCAGATGTTATACTACTACCACCAATTAATAATAATGATTAGAATGATGAAATACAAATGTTTATAGTTCTAATAATTATATTTTCAACTTGAAAAAAAATATCTACTCTTATGTTCGAATGCGTCGCCTGAAATGTTTTCGTCTTAAAATTTGTACAACTAACACCATATTACACCCTGTTCTCACACCTAAACAAAAAACACTCTAATTCCTTCCTTCCACAAAATTACCAGTCTTATCCCTTACTAATTATTAAGCGAGAAAATTGTACGAACGAGGTCATAATCTTCTAGTTTGGCTGTAACGAGAAGCCAAATCCCCGCCCACCGCAGTAGCTTGTTTGTGGTGTTTGGCTGACTTGGCCAACTTGAGCTGACTGAGGACTTGTGGAGAGGGAAGCCGCGGCCAGGATAATGAACGCAAGAACCCTGTGGTAAGTCGGCAGGGGAAGCTTGGCTGGATTATTTTACGTGTTTTTTCTTCTCTCTGAGGTTTAATATTATTATTATTATTACTAGTACTATTATATGATGGCAACCCCTTGAGTACGAAGATATATAACCCCTTGAGGACGATGGCATAACCCCTTGAGTACGATGGGATAACCCCTGAGTACGATGGTATACCTTCACTGCCATTGCTCGAGGTGACAGGCAAATCTACACCTTGATCATCAGTAAAAAATGAAATACAAAATAAAAATAATATTAATGTACTGCATGTCTAAAAGTGTAACCAAAACAGATCAAACGTGAATGTATTTGCTTGAAAACGATTTAGACTAGTTAAGACACTTTGGTTATCGTTAGTTACTTAATGGTTCGTTATTTAATGTTTACTTACTTGAAAACTAGTCATATCAAATCTAGTTATACTACAATAACTATTATACACGCACGACAGAGTATACCAATAATTCAAAGTTAAATAAAAATTAACAAAGGTATAGTACTTGGTTTGCGTATTTCCCCTCTGGTTATATTGTAGCAACTTCTCGGGTCACTGAAGCCAAGTATACCATAAGTAAATGAACCACCAGTCACACATCATACCCGCAAGTTATAGCACCTGGTCAAGAGGTGATGACATTTTACCTCCAGTTCCTAGGAGAACTTTGGAGGACTTGGTGGTGGTCCTCCTCCTGTATCCCTCATTATACCAAATAAAGTGGGTTACACGCACCTGAGGTGTGGTGTGCTACGGTCCCTCGATGAGCTGTTATTGTACACTTACCTAAAAAGAGAGAGAGAAACAATTAGTCATTACTTGCTAACATTCCCTTAAAACTGTAACATTTTTACTGTGTACAGTTTAGGAGCGTCTTTTTAATGTTATGTATAATTGAAGGAAGTGGTTGTCATATGGCACTATAGCACCCCGAGCTGCCGCGCTTACTTTACAGTAGTCACGTTAGTGGCAGGGCCGCCAGATTTTCGATTTAAAAATTTTGACCATTTTTTTTAAGGGAGGGGGGGGGGGTCAAAATGAAAATAGAAGTACCTTAAAGAAATAGAATGAAAATAGGTACTAGTAACTTTTAAATTTATATATGGGCTTGACAAACTTCTCTGATACTCGGCTTGAACACATTTCCCAATACTGTAAAGCTACCTTACTTTTCCTAAAATATATGACACTGTTTACAGTAAATTTATATGCTATGTAAACAAAACAAAAGTTAAATCCTCTTTTTTTAATTATAAATATTTATTCAAGGAATCAAGGAGTGTTCAAAGGTAGCCAGCTTTAGCAGTTAATCCTAACTGTACGGATCAGTCAGCCACGAAACTCTAGCTTTGGACTTGGTTCATGGTCACAAGCGGCACCTTTGCAAACCTTACAAAGCGCCAAGTTCAACACTGCTGCAATATCTTTCCACAGATGAAAGAAGTATCACATCATCTTGTGAAACAAAATAAATATCTTGAACGGATAAAAAATTTCGTTTTTTACCTTTCATAGTTTTATCTCTATGATGATACCGGAAATTTCTCCCATTTTTTTCCAGGTCTGGAAACAAACTCTGAGGGTGAAAACCTGTCGCATTTTCTGAAAACAATTCCGGAAATTCTATAAAAAAAATTCTGAGTCTGGGAACAAATTCCGAGTAAGAAATAATGTGTAATTCTGGAAAATTCCAGAAATTCTCTCCATTTTTTCGGTCCTGGGAGCAAATTCCGAGGATGAAATAATGCGTAATTTCCGACAAATTCCGAGAAACTTTTCCAGATACACGGAAAATTTTCAAGGATAGAGGAATTTTTTGCGTGCTTGAGAGTCATCTCGTTAGCCAGAAATCTCTCATTCTCAGAAGTGCTCTGCAACAATTACTCTGCCTAACAGAACATAGATATTTAACGTTTCCCTATTGTTTTAGCAAGTATAGACAAATTAATTATCTATATTTATTATTTTTAATATATATACGTAAAACTTCGATAAATTGGACTACAATAAATCGGAATTCGCTTTTTTCGGACTCTGCGATGCTCTCGTCACAAAACAAAAAATGATGTATTACACAACACTTACTGAATTTACAGTAGTGGTCTAATCAGATTTGCTGTAGGCCTACTGAGAACTAAGACACTGTAAGCAGACTGGGGCTGATCAGGTGTTGCCACATTCGTCAGGTTTATTTATTTATTGATCACATAAGACCATAAGAATGGAGGAAACTGCAGGGGGCCTAATGGCCCATACTGGGCAGTCCCATTTACACCCAACCCCTATTGCTCATATATCCATCCAACCTATGTTTGAAGCTATCCAGCGTATTCGAGTTAATGATGATATTTGGTAACTTGTTCCACTCGTCCACTACTCTTATTTCCATACCAATGTTTACCTATTTCGCGCCTAAATCTAAATTTGTCTCATATGATTGGCCTCTTATGGTTTATGGTTCATCATGATTAATATAACATCTTCAGTAATATAAAAAACTACAATACTGTATATAATTTGTAATGACTTGAAAATAAAAGGATAAGCTTTATCACAAGGTTGTTTACTCAGATGCGTTCGTGTGAGCTTTCAGTTGACCAGCTTACTACAGGGGTCATTATAACACACTGTATAGTATTTGATATGAAGATACCTTTTTCAAAATGTTATTACTACCTTTGACTCTTATATGATGACTCAGTTTGGCTACCTGTATTTAGACAAGTGATTAATGAATAAACCAGGGTATATGCAGATGCATAGTACTGTACACTACAAAATTACTTGTTAGTGATGATAAATGCACTACAATAGTCTTTATTAAGTAATGATAAATACACAAATATACTGTACTAATTTACTAAGTGTTGAAGACAGACATTGTGGTAAGCCGATCAGTTGTTTGCTCTTTGTAAACAAATGACTCATGGTGTTCAGTGTGGGATTCTTTTTTCGGTTAAGTTGATTCTTTTAGGATAATATTTTATCAACCTGGTACCAAATGATCCTAAATTATATAGGAATTGTGGAGAACTTGCATAAAAAAGTGTTAAAGGAATCTTGTGGGAGAGAGGAGGGAGCCACCCACCCATGCTACCGCCCCTCTCCACCCCACTACCAGCTGCTCCCAGATAAACATTTGTCTTCCACATACAATATACTCCTACACTTATTTGCTCTTATTTTTGTCTTTATAGTACTGTACACTATACAGTTTTCTCTTTATTCATGAAACAAATTCTTTGGTTACTTACATATAACACTTTACAAGTTTACAGTATATAACAATCATCTCGGTGACAACCAGATTCACATGTCTGATTTTCACCCCAGAGAGTTTTTCATTTTACTTTTTTCATTGTTGATGTAATAGTCTTTTAATAACCTTGTTATACACTTAAAGACCTTAGTAGTTGAAGTGCAGTAACATAACAATTGATTTTCTTTCAACAGTTCAGATGAGCAGTGTTATCTCCAACTCCCCCCCCCCCCCCCCCGCCCCATAAATTTGCTTTTCTCGGACTTTCACATTTTTCGGATTGGATCTGCCCCAATTAGTCCGCTAAGACTGATTCTACTTCAGTGGAAAAGCCATTGTGCACCTAGTAGCCAGCTATTAATATGCATGCTAGAAAAATAATGATCTTGCAGGTTTATGTGTAAGAGCGTCTGTGTACAGTAGTGAGTGGTTATAAATGTGCTCGTTCTAATTATCATGCTCTTGCAGGAATGTGAAGATGACCAACTGTGTTAGAGTGCATAGATAGAGAAGCACTTATATGGTGTTACTGTATAAGTTTCATGGTATAATATTACGTGGTACTATTCTGTGTAATACTACAGAAAGTTACAGAAGAATTTCCATATTACCTATTTGGACTGCTAGTAAAGAGTGATTGAAAGTGAAAACCTACACTTGATTCTCTGTAAAATTGTTTACATCACTGAAATTCAGGGTGTCCTAAATTGTGTTCAAATACTTAACATATCAGATAACTATATTGAAAAATGTGAAGGCACTGTACTGTATAACTTCTTGTTCCAATGAAAAATGTAAAATTTTAATTGTTTGTTTCTTGAAGTCCTAATTCTCAATTGAGTATTTTGTGGAGTATAAGAAATTGTTCACTTCATTATGATCACCTTGATAAAAGTGAGCAAAATCTGTTATATTGCATACATTTCCTTTTAACTCTACAGTACAGTAGAGTACAGTAGAGTACAGTACAGTACTGTAGAGCACAGTACACTACAGTATAATACAGTACAGTACACCACAGTACAGTACAATACAGTACAGTGCTCAGTACACTACAGTACACTACAGTACACTACAGTACAGTACACTACAGTATGATGTATTCTATTTATGTTTATAACACCTTTGTGTTTGTGTTGTTTTACTTAAGTTTAATTAATAATATGCTTTCAAATAGTGTACATGCTATTATTACATTTCTATTTTTAATAAATCAAGAGTATGTGCAAAGGTTTCAAAATAAATACTAAGTAGTGGCTCCTTAAAAGATAACTTTTAATGCAAACAGCACTTCTGAATTAAAATATTTATTATTTTCAAATGCGTACATAATTCTAAATTATGTAATGACAAAAACTCATTTTAAGTAAAGCAGTAACTAAAAAAAAGAAAAAATCGGTACAGTATACTAAAAACAATACCGGATGATTTGTTGTCATACAGAATTGCAAGGTAAGGTGATGCAATTACACTTTGTAAATTCGACGATCTCCCACCAATTACATTTCAGGACGCTATCATCCTCCCAAATTCTGAAATAAATATGTTAGGCCTCACCATTTCCTCCAATATGTCCTGGAAATCACACGTCCTTAGTATAACTAAAGCTGCCTCCTGAAAGTTGGGAATGCTGTACAGATGCCGCAGCTACTTCACTCCTGAGCAGTTGCTCCAAGTATATAAGGGATTCATTCGTCCTAACTTGGAGTACTGCTCTCATATCTGGGGTGGCTCTTCTGTCCAACTATTAGATAGGGTGGAATCTAAGGCATTTCGTCTTATTAACTCTCCTCCTTTAGTCGACAATCTCTCTTCCCTTTCTCTTCGCCGCAATGTTGCTTCACTCTCTCTCTTTTACAAGTACTTTAACGGGCAATGTTCGGTGGACATGGCATCCTCTGTACCGCCGGCAAGGCCGTGGGTTCGCAACACATGTCTTGCCCGCGGTGCCCACCGTTTCTCTGTGGATGTCGGTCACACGAGAATAACCCCTTTTAGTACCACCTCCTTTCCTCACACAGCCAAACTGTGGAATTCTCTGCCTTCTTCTGTGTTTCCATGCTCTTACAATCTGTCTCACTTTAAAAAGCTGGTTTTCCGGCAACTTCGTGGTGTAGAGTAATACAGTATAACCTTATTTTTCTATATTTACAATTTCTTTCCGTTCTTTTTTTTTCGCCCCCCAGGCTCCGTTGTGGGTCGTTTGACCTGTGCCCGGGTGGGCTAATTCCCGTAACAAAAAAAAATGTGCTCTCTAGCTCTGTTGTTAAGGGTTGGAGATAGAACACAGCTTTTGTCTTAATCTCTGTCTAACTGTGAACCAATCATTAAGTTCATAATCTACTATCACAGCATCCTCCTGTTGCCAGTAAACACTCTTTAAATTTCTAATATCTCCTTCATTAATGCCTATTTTTTCTAAGATATCTATAAGTTGATTGTGCTTTGCCTTATCAAAAGCTTTTTCAAACACAACAAAGCAGATGTACAAATTTCTTTGGACCTCTAAAGCCCTTTTACTCAAAATTCTCAAACCAATATAGCTTCACCAGTTCATTTCCTCTTTCTAAATTGATTTTGTTCTTCAGATACCTCACTTCATTACAGTGTATTATTACTTATTGCATGACATTATTATTATTATTATTACCGGTATTATTGTAATTATTATTACATGGTACTATTATTATTAGGTAAGACTTCGTTTTTATCAAAATTTCCCCAATTGGTACGATATACTATTTTATATTGTATTTTGGTGTTTTTAATTGACATGACCTGACCTAACCTAACCTAACCTGACCTAACCTAACTTAACCTGACCTGACCTAATCTAATCTAATCTAATCTAACCTAACCTAAAAAAAAATCCTAGTGATAATAGTAAAAAAAAATCCGAAATACCTATTGGGATAAAAACAATTATTATTATTAGCAGTAGTAGCAGTATAAAGCAGACAACAAGACCAATCAACTCTAACCTAACTAACCAATACTATCAGGTATGATTCGATTAAATTTATAAAACGTGTATTATCTTAAAAAAATATATTAGTATAGCTGCCCCATTTGTGGTAACTTTCTTAAACTTAACCTAGTACGCTTGCGTTGCCTCACGCCATGGTGATACAGTACCATAAATATAATGCACTCACCTTTTATCCTCTGATCCTGGGCATGACTCTCAGAATATTTTGACGGGATCTTTTCTGATAAATTTAGTGGCGGAGAAATGAGAAAAATGAATTAAGCTGTAAACTTAAGCAAGAAAATAGGAGGTTTATGCGGCCTTACTAACCCAACACTCGTCTGGTTACTTGCGGGTGGGAGACGCCAGAACTACTTCATTTCTGAACATACACGAAGCAAACTATCCAGACTTAACGATCCATGTGGTGACGTTAGTTCTGGTTGGTTCGCGTTACTTGCCGTCAGTTACAATTTAGTCCCGTGAACTCGGTCTCGCCAGTACACAGACGAGATGTGAGGGATTCTATGCTTTAAACCTCCACATCAGAAACGTTCCCGCCCAAACATTCTAAGTAATATGGCGGCGCCTCTTCTCTGCACTTTTAACACTGTATTTCGAGATTTTCATACGATAATTCGGTTTTTTTCTTCAGCTAAGTACATGAACTAAGGTTGGTGGCTGCAGCGTTGTTTATCTCGGGCTTTGATGTAGTTGACGAACGAACAAAGAGAGAACTTGCTCAAGAACAAAGAGAGCCAAGCCGAGTTGGGACCTGGTAGGGGTACACCTTGTTCCAATACTATAAACAAATCACACGACTTCAATTGTATCGGTTTTCATTTTTACGACATTTTCAGATTCTAATATCCTTTTAGTTATTAATCTAAAATATTATTTAAGCAAATAGGAGGCACAAAATAATTATATTATATTTTTCTTCGCTAAATATTCTCTTTTCATGGTCACGCCTAACTTATCGAACACCAGTTTTCGCTTGGCTTGAAGGCTTGAAATGTCGAAATACTGACGTGAATTTTGTTCTCTTTGGTTTATTAGCTATCAAAGAAGAAAAATACTTTTCTAAAAATAAATTATAAAAATATATGATATTTATTCGTAATTGTAGTTGAATACTTTAATTGCGTTAATGTTATTATATCTCAAATCAGTACTTGCGAAGGCTATATGACAGGCTGGCAGCGCTACCAAGTTGGACTTCACTCAAACAAAACGAATTATTGTGCGAAAGTCTTGAAATACAGTGATAAAAGTGTGTTAAAATAAAAGTGTAGAGAAGAGGCACCACTATATTACTTAGAATATTTCGACGGAAACTTTTCTGATGTGGAGGTTTATAGCGAAGAATCCCTCACATCTCGTCTGTGTACTGGCGAGACCGAGTTCACGGGACTAAATTATATCTGACGGCAAGTAACGCGAACCAACCAGAACTAACGTAACCACATGGATCGTTAAGTCTGGATAGTTTGCTTCGTGTATGTTCAGAAATGAAGTAGTTCTGGCGTCTCCCACCCGCAAGTAACCAGACGAGTGTTGAGTTAGTATGGCCACATAAACCTCCTATTTTCTTAAGTTCACACCTTTAATCATTTTTCATTTATCCGACGTCAAATTTGCAATCTTTTTATTAAAATTCGTCAGAAAAGATCCAGTCAAAATATTATAAGAATCATGCCCAGGATCAGAGGACAAAAGGTGAGTGCATTAAATATTAGTGACTTGGCGTAGAGCTGGGCGAATGCACTAGGATAGATTAGGTTAGGTTAAAAAATGCTACATATGGAGCCGTTTTTCTAATAAATTTCATGATAGTACAAATTAGATTAATGCAATTTATTTGAGAAACCAACCGCCCGCATGTCAAGAAAGCTGATAAATGGTAAAATGAGAAATACGTGATGGAGTCAGGGTGTATTAGTTGCAATGGAACCAGCGAATGTTGCAAGACTGTGATTCGAAAAGTAAGCCTGGGTGCAGTACTGTGGTATCTCCACCCTAGTTATGGTAAACTGAGTCCAAATTGAACACTGTCCAAGCAGCTGTTAGCTGGGTAGTTCTGTAGCATTTTAGAACATGACAGATTCCAGTAAGAGTTATTTGTACCATTAAGTGATACAGTACAACATGAAAGTTCATATTCCTAAGCATTTTCTAGTATAGTAGCTAAGTCCTGGTGTATAAATATGCTGTACTGCCAGTCAAGTCAACTGAGAATTTGACATCTTCATACCTGAGTAAATTTCATTATCACCTAAGAAATCTTCCTATTAGAAACAGTTAAACTCAGACCATCTTAAATGTAATTACTGTGAAGTTATTATTACCAACTACGATGTATAGTCGGTTAACGTTTCACAATTATCAAATTGATTAGGTTAGTTTTTTTTCTCTCATTATCATTTAATGAGTAGAAGCCTTTTCTTACAATGGTAAAACTCCACATTATCTCCTCCTGGGCATGTCTCATATTGTGAAAAACTTGCATACTTGGTGATGTGCTTCTACTGGCTGTGGAATGTTGATGTAGTTATGTGCAGTAAGGGCTATTAACTTTGAGATATGCCCAACAATCCTGCAGACTGAAGACAACGACATCTGCAGTATTGGCCTCACAGAGATGGAAGCATCCAGAAGCCATGTACAGTACCTCAGTGAGACCAGCAGCTGCAGGCACTGTGCAGGGATATGCTGCTGTCTGTGAAAATGTGAACATATGTAAGAGGGTTTACCGCCATATTAATATACAAGTCTTGAAATCACTGCCCATTCATAACACTGCATGAAACCCTAATTATATTTTCAATAAAAACATAACTTTGTTTATCCAAAATGTCGATGATTTTACAATAACTTTAAAGTTTGACTTAGAATTATACATAACGGGTTGATGGGAAATTTCAGCAGTAAAGTGAATTAATTTAATTGGTGCATTAAGGCACCAAAGTTTAACAAATTAATCCATGAATGTCTTAAAAGTTTGTGATAAGCCTACCAAGTGCAGCGCAATGTAACAGAAAATTCAATGCAAAATTACAAGGAACTGAATTGACTTAAAGCTTGTAGTACCTGTACTGAATGTCAAAATACCTTATCTACAAATATTAAGAAAAAAAAATGATATATCCATATCACTTCATATACTTATCTTAGTCCTGTTCTTTACATAGTTTTATTTCATTTATAAAACATTATTAAATCTCCCAAGAAAGTAACATCTCATTTTTACTTTTTTTTTCTATAACCCAGTTTGGGTGTTTCTGTGAGCCAATTTAGAAATTATGTCCATTTCTAGGTTTGGCTGACATTCCATAACCCTATCAAAGGTATAAATCTAAACCCAAGGGGGAGGGTGTTTCTAACTACAGTACTGTACCTTACATAAAAATCACAAGCTGTACCAACTTGGCTGATGCTGGTTCCCACTATCGCTCTTGTACTTGCATATTATAGTTATTTATATGAGGTTCTGCCACTATAAAATTAGTCTTATACATATTTATAATAGTATTGGTTTAAGAAAATAAAAAGAATAACGATGTAAATGTTTGTAGTGAACGAGCATCTCCCAGCAGACGACGCGGCATTGGCGTGAACTTGCCTCTAATTCTGTTCGTCCAGAATATTTTACCAGCTTTAATTATTATTTCTTGGTGATCCATCTGTAATTTTTTCCTCGTATGCTATGGGATATACAAAACCCAGTTCGCGTGTATTTTATGGTATTATCTGACAAAAGTTATCCTTCATAGGCTCCATTGGGGAGGCACTTGCCCAAGGAAAATATATAGGAATCGTGTCTCCCTTAATTTGCTTTGAAGCCTCCGATTGATTGATTGATACGTTTATTGAGATACAAAAAACATTAATACATCTCAAAGGGATGAAGTGACATAAGTCATCCTCACCCCAGTCCAGGAATGTCCCTCTCAGGACTCACATAAATCCCTAATATTTCATATAATTAGTTATAATACATAGTTATATTCTAGATGCAAAATTTCTATATTTCTTTAATATTTCATCTATTTTCCCATTTCCAAACATCCACTCTATTTGCATGGGGACATTATTTATATGGGCATTTCTATATACATTAAGCAATGGTCATTCCAGTATATTATGTGGCAGGGTATGGGATCTGGGTGTTCTACAAACTCTACATTCTTTATCCTGTTCACTTCTCTCAGCTCCAAGTTCCCAATAATATTTATATCCTAATCTTAACCTCATATACACTGAATCTTTCCACCTACTCCTATCTTTCCCATATGTAAATTTTGTGTTCATGAGAACATGATGGTAATGTTTCATTGTTTCACTTTTCTCGTATATTTCATTCCTTTTGAAATTATCTTCTATTGATTGTATTTTCCGTAATTTGCTCCTTAATTGCTTCAAGGTTTTATTACATATTATGTCGATCTCGGCCTTTTCCGTGGCTCTTTTTGCTAATATATCTACTGCTTCATTAAGACCAATCCCCACATGTGAAGGGACCCATACAAATTGAACATTATGGCCATTTTTCCCTATTGTATTTACTAATTTTCTACATGAACCAATAATGTGTCCAAAGACTGGACTCCCACTGTTCAAAGAATCCAAAGCTGCCCTACTATCAACAAAAAAATATGCATCTTTATACCTCTTTACAACATTTTCCAATTCTATTAACATTGCATATAACTCAGCTTGTGTTGAAATAAAACTGCTCAACCGAAGTCCAATTTTGATGTCATCATTTCCTTGTTCTGTGTACTGTCTTATAAGGATCCCACACCCTGCCCTGCCACTTGACATAACTGAACCGTCACAATATACATGCAATGTGTTTATTTTAGGCAAATTACTAATCTTATTCCCATATAAAGCCCTTAACTGTCCTGGTTCATGTAATGATTTCTTCATTGTGAGAGGCACTACGTCTAACTCTACTTCTCGTTCTTCCCAGGGTGGATTCATACAACTTTTCTGAACAGCTGTACACCAGTCTGCCAGATTACATTATTTAATAATATTTACTAATCCATTCATGTATCCTCTCTTGCCTTGCCTGCAGAAGGTCCTTTTATTTTTTAAACCATCATTTATATCTTGTACAAATTTACCCCCACTGTTCCCTCTCATTAATCCAACTGCTGCAACTGTATTAATTTCATTGACCCTCTGTGAAATGCTCTGTAACCTTAGTTCTATTTTCATTATCTCAGTCATTGCAATCTTTTGACACCCTAAAATTATTCTCATTGCTTCATTTTGCATGATCTCAAGCTTCCGTAGCCTTCCTTCACCAGTACAAGAGAGGACAGGTGCTGCATAGTCTAGAAGTGATCTGATGGTAGAAATATACATCATTCTCAGTATGGGTACCCCAGCACCTTTACCACAACATGCTAGAGCCTTCAAGGGCTGTAATCTTGCTCTACATTGAGTGAGGACATGATATATTTCTGCCTCTTTACTTTCACTAGTAAAGCCAATATACATTCCTAAATATTTATACTTTGACACTTTCTCAACAATTTTTCCATTTAGAAAAACGGATTCAGTTCCTCTTCCTTTACATTCACACTTGGTTTTTTCTTCATTGATAACTAAGCCCATCTTTTGAGAAAGAACACTAAAATTATTTAATGCAATCTGCAAATTTTTTACAGTTTCCTTGAAATAAGATGTCATCTGCATAAATGATGGTTACAACTCCTTTGGGATATTTGTGTGAGGTTATCTTGTTCATTAACACATTAAATAACATTGGACTCAATACTCCCCCTTGGGGAGTGCCTAGTTCAAGTGCTCTTTCCCCAGACAAACATCCCTGATACCATACACAGATTCTCCTTCCATGCAAGTAGTCACCTATCCAGTGTAACAACTTTCCTGATACCCCTAGAGCAGCCAGTTCATTCATAACTACTTCACTGTGAGCTTTATCAAATGCTCCTTGTAAATCCACAAAACTCTACATCTGTCTGCATCATTTGATAAACATTTTATAACACAGTCTGAAGTACATTTCCCTTCCAAAAAACCAAATAAATTACAAGATAGATTTTCTCCCACAATATATACAAGCCTATTTAATAATACTCTCTCCATCATCTTGGAAAAACAAGATGTTAAAGACACTGGCCTGTATCCACCAGTTGCCTTAGGGAAAGGAATAACTATCGCTTTCTTCCATTCTGTTGGTAATCTGCCCTCTGCATAGCTCATGTTGAATAAATCTAATAATGGACTATTTTCCATACCAACTAAGCAGTTCAAAATTTCATATGTCACACCAGCTTCGCCTGGTGCTGTAGATTTTCCTTTTTTAATAGCATTTAATAACTCATCTTGAGTAATATCTACACATGTTACATCACAAATATTTAGAGCTGATGAAATAAATCTTTTTCTTTCATTTTGCCACTCATCTAATGCTTCTATTGTCCTGTTAGGCAGGGAGGCAACACTAGCAGCTTTAGCCCATTTGTCAACCAGTTTACTGTATTAGCTTCTTCCTCTGGAAGAGGATGGCTAATAAAATTACTCCTTTTTCCTCTAATTTTGTTACTATCCTGCCATATTTCTTTGAGATTTTTACTCTCCCCAATGTGCTGTGCAAAATCTTGCCAATATTTCTCCCTTGCCTCCTTCCTAGCCTGCCCACATATTTTGGCTATATCCATGAAGATTTCCCTATCTTCTTCTCTTCTACCATTCTTTACCCAATCTTTATGTGCTGCCCTTAACATTTGTGTCCATCCCTTCAACATTTTGTCATTGGTTTAGCAGTGTTTCCTAGCCCCATGTCTCTTATCATTTATTTTTTTCTGTGTTGACTTAGTTAAATATCTTTCTATCTCCCCAACTAAGTCATTATAAAAGCTATCCATACAGACTGGTGTATAATTTCTGTACCATTTCTCTATATTTTGGGTAAACACTTCTGTGTCATCCTTGTTTAGTTTCAATCTCTTCCTCCTACATCTCACCTGTCTCTTCCCTAATGGTAATTGAACATACACAACAAAATGGTCACTGACTAGCTCCCTTATCATCTCACATTCTCCCTGGACTCCCTGACTGCTTATCATACAAGCATAGTCTAACCTTCCTCCTTTAATATGAGTCACTTCCTCATTTCCTAACAAGTAAGCATCTGGGTGATCTTGTAAAAACTGCCAAAATTTTATACCATTACTATTAATTCTCCCCATTGTTTCGAGTCTTGGATGTCGAGCATTAAAATCGCCTACAGCCAAAGTTGAGTCCAAAAACATGCAATCTGGTAAGAAGTTGAGGTCAAAACAGCCTCCAGAAATATACAAATTTGCTATGTTCAATTCTCCTTCCTTCAAATATAACTTTATACAGACACTTTCTATTCCTTGTACTCTACTCGGGCTTCCAACTAGTTCTGCTGGTATGGAATTCTTAATGTATGTTGAGACCCCTCTTATACCTTCACCCGAATAGAGATGAAATCCCTTATATCCAGACAGTTTAAGCAGGTCGCCTTTCCTGTCCCCAGTCTCTTGAAGGGTAATTATGTCAATATTATTTTTAAGGGTAAAGTAATGTACATCTGTCACTCTATTTTGTAGATCATTGACATTCCAGGACATTATCTGAAGGCTAGCTAGATCCATGATTAATATTTACACATTTTATATCCTTTCCAATCAGATTCTTTAAGAAGGCCCAATCCTCCTGCACAGATTCCCATTTCCTCAAAAGTTTTTCTTTATCAGCATCTTTACACTTTACCAACACCTTTTTAAAACTTTCAGTTGTTGCTCCCTGCACTACACAATCCTTTATTTTCCTCTCCTTCCCTTTAATACTTATTTTAAGCACTGAATTTTTCAAAGGCTTGAGCTCTTCCCTTTCCTCTTTCCCTTTTAATTCTACATTATTCACAGCTTTGTTTTCCCTTTCTTTATTTATCACTGTATCAAGCCTTTTCTCTATCACTTCTATTTTCTGACCTAACTTTTGCAAAAGCTGAAACATCTTAAGCACCTCTTCTCCCAGAATTTCTTGCACAGTTTTATCACTAACCTGGAGGGCTGCACCACTACTCTCACTTGCTACTTGTTTATTACTCTGTTCCTGGCATCAACAACGCTTCCGGCCGCAAGCGCAGTCCTTATCCTTCTTGAATCTTCATGCCAGGCATTCTCAGGAATCACTGTCTCCACTGTCTGTGTGTTCTCCTGCTGTCTTGTCACTGTCAAACCACAGCGTACTTCTTCAGTGTTCTCTGAATAATTCCTTTGTTGGTCACTTCTCATACGTGGCCTCATCTCGCATGCAATTGAACAGTTGCTAGATTCGTGCCTCTTCCCACAGAATCTACAACGTGGGTCCATTTGACAGCTCCAGGCCTTAAGTCCCCATCTGCAACACTTGAGACACATTATTGGTCCCTCTACATATAGTGCCACCTTCCTATGCCCTGCTCCTATGATGAACACTTTCTCTGGAACCTTTCCTCTCATTAGAGCAATAACCTGGCTTCTTTCTTCGCCCCTTATTAAATGCCTCTTGACCCAAACAAATCTTTCGTCATCCAATAAGTATTCTGGATCTAGTATTACAGGGTACCTGAAGATTATAACCTTTGTAAGTAGTATGTCGCTCTCCTCTGGCAAAACCATCAGTAATCCCTTGTACCCAACAGTTGTCAACATTTTCACAGCCTCCATGGTCCCCACTGTAACATAAGGCTTGTGTGTGCCTTCTTTCAAAAGAGGCTCAAAGCTGCGATGCTCCCGTCCTAGTTGTACTGCCCATTTTGATTTTTCAAGGAAGGTCATCGGGCATGACTGTGGAAAAATTAATCTCTTCCTGACACGACCAACTTCACCTTGTGTGTGTTCTTGTCTGCTTCCTTCAAATTCCATACTTTGCTCTGTTCTTGATCCATTCTTCACTATCTCCTTTCTGTTATTTCCATTATTATTACCACCCACACACGTTTTTTGTCCTAGATTTTTTGTCTCTTCTCCTCTCTCACTTCTTTGCTTTCACTGTCCTCATGCCAGCTTGTCTCCCTCATTCTTTTAGAAATTTCTTTCTTTTTCACTACCTCTTGTTGTAGCTGTATTTTCTCACTTTCGAACTTCCCTTGTGCTTCATCACTCGTATTAGACTCATCACTACTCAACTCAAGGTCTTCAAGAACTTCATCCAATACTATCTTTTCTTTACTCTTCCATGTAGAGTTCTTAAGCGAAAATTCACTTTCCATGGGGCAATGTTGACATCCCACAACACCCAGCCGGGAGTGATGGGACCCCGAGCAGTTATTTTCGTAAGGTAAACAATAAGTTCCCAACACCAAAGTTGCTTGACGATACTTATCTCATCCTCAGGTCCTTATACAGAAGTAGGTAAGTCTATATATCCCTCAGATAATGTAATAGGCTCGAAAACATCCCGAATTTGGGAGCTAGCGCTCACAGCTGGGTTTACCAGACCAAAAAATGAGGTGAATCTCCGACAAGTGTTTATAACGTAAAAACCGATATATGTCAGTGAGTCAATATTTTCCTGAAGAATTATTTATTTTACATTAATTATATTATTATTGTGCACATATACTGTATGGGTAATCTATTAATGTAAGTATTTAATGAAGTGAAGCTTATATGTATTTTATTAATATATAAATGTATTGTGTTACAGACTACAAAACACATTATTTTTATTTTTATATGTTTCATATTCTAATTACATAAACGACGTGAATGACCATGCTACTTTTACCGTCTAATAATGGCATTTGCATGTTACTTATTATTTTTTATCAGATGGAGCGACATGTGTCAGAACCATTCACAGAGAACATGAACCTCCTCATATGTAAAAGGCATGCAAGTAACATGTAGGCATGCTCATGACAACCATTAAGGCATATCACCAGTACACATTCTTAAATACCGAAAGTATAAACCAAATACTCATGGAAAACTTACTCAGGACAATCACAACTACATATAAGCAAAAGCAAAAAGCAGACATAACAACAAGTAAATAGAACAAAATAATAAATTAAATAATAACGAGACATGCAATCAAACCAGCAAAAAATTGACACATTCAAACATAATATTTGAAATGAAAAATTACCATAAATTAATCTCACATGCAAGACATTATATCAAACATAATATCAATTCATCTTAAAGTATTCATACCTTTCAATGATATTAGACTGTACTAGTATTAACCTGTAAAATATGTATACTTTTTTTATGAATAATTAGACATCATTCAGTACCACTTACCTGTAGCCTGGCCCCATAATATTCTATGGTCAACCCACAATGCTTATCCCCATTTCTTATTTTTCCTCCCTTTCTCCACTTATTTAACTTGTCTACCCGTTTCTTGTTTTCATTAATGCGTTTTCAATGCTGCTTTGAAATTTCATGAAGGAACGTTTATACCTGAGCAGTGATTGTACGCTATGCTCGAGGGTGATACTGTATGTGCTGTGTAAGTAGCTTTATTGAGAAATGTTTCCTAGCCAAGACTTGTCAGGTTGGTCGGTCCAGGTCCATATATAACTTTAAAAATTAACAATACTATTATCCGAATAAAAGGTATACATTGTATTCCGTAAAAATGTTACAGGTTTAAGGGATTGTTAGCAGGTAATAACTGATTGCCTCTCTCTTTCTAGGTAAGTGTACAATAACAGCTCATCGAGGGACCGCAACACACCACACCTCAGGTACTGTACTGTGCATCTCCCGTGTCAAATCCATCATTTCACACCTGCTTCATCCAAAACCCAAGACAATCACTTAAATAGGTGAGTTCTGCCTCTTATCTCTACTTCCAAGGTCTCGTGATAACTACCCATGATATCTCCTTAATAACTCACATCACCTGTCTATACATTCATGATGTTGATGGTAGAAGAGGAAGTAGTAATTTACATACATACATTAGGAGCTAGAGTTATAATTTCTATATATAGATGGCGCTGATAAAGCCAAGCATTGTAATAATTTCTGTACGTAGTAATAATTTCCGTACGTAGATGGTGCTGATAACACTATTATTGGTTGACGTTCAAAATTAAATTCATGTGTTTTATGATTTCGTAATAGTAATTTTTAAATAGAGAATAGTAAAGAAAATTTGAGATCATAAGATAGATATACACGAGATGGCAAAATAGTGATAACAATAGTACTGTAATAAGAAATGCGGCAAATATCATGGTAAGAATTGTAATGGGTGAAGTACAAGACACCATAATAGGTATTGTAATAGGGAATGAACTAATTATATTAACAAGGACAACAAAGTGAAAAGCACAAGATGGTATTTTAGGGATTTTACTGGATATTTCAATCGGGACTATACTTGATATTGTAGTAGATTATACTGGATATTGTTATAGATTATACTGTATATTGTAATAGATTATTGTATTGCATTGTTATAGAGATAAGATATATCGTAATAGGATTCATAATAAGGAATATACTATAACAAGGAGTGAATGAATTGAGCAGCCTAATAGGAAGCATATAAGAACGTGAAAAAAACGAATAGGGAGATAAATAGGGGAACAACAGCAAAAACAGAATAAGGACAGTAATAGGAAACATAAGATGCAGCATAATAGGGATCCTAATAGGGAAAATAACGGTCAGTGTAATAGGAAAGGTAACAACCATTATAATAGATAACGTAATAATGTAATAGGTAACGTAATGAGGCGGCAAACATTATGAGGAAAATATTTACACCAACGTAACAGCATTTTCCTCCTCCTCCTCCTCCTCCTCAGGGGTATCGTGGCGAGGAAAATCTGCAGTGTGAGGGAGCCAACAGCTGTGACGGGAGGACAAAAATAGGAAGCTTTTGGCGCCGCAGCGTGGGAGGAAAAAAAGAGGGTGGGAGGGAGGGAAGAAGCGAGAGAAAGAGAGGAGAGAGAGAGAGAGGGGGGTGGGAGGTAGCAGCAGGCAAGGGAAGAAGGAAGAAAATTGGATGAAATGATGGTTGGAGGAAGGGGGGGAGAGAAGGAGATGTTGGTGGGAAGGCGAAAGGTAGGAGGAGGAAGAAGGGAAGAGAAGGGGGTTGGGAAAGGAAAGAAGGGGGAGGTTTGGGGAGAAACGATAAGAGAAAGGAAGGGAGGCAGGGGATGGAAAGAGGGGAAGGGGGGAGAGGGTGAAAGAGCGAGAGGTATGGAAGGTGAAAGAGAAGGAGAGAAAGGGAAGTAAGAAAGAATAATATAGTAGATAAGAAAAAGATGGAAAGAGACACAGGTTAAGGATAAGGTGTTGTGTTAATTGGTTTGTTCTCTCTCTCTCTCTCTCTCTCTCTCTCTCTCTCTCAGAAAAAGAGCATTTGGTAATGTTATAATGTATTAATACGCTGCAACGACTAAGACCTTTAAGCGTGTATTCTAGATTAGTAAATACTCAAAGTAATTAAGCAATACCTGGATAATTTTTAGAGTACCTGTAATATTCTTGTATACTACTATAAGTTTTTTCTTTAAATGACCTAAAAACATTCATCAATTATTGGTCTTATTACCTTGTGGATATTTTACCAGAGAATGTAAAATATGTATTTATCCCTCGGTGAAGTTTTTAAATATTGAAAAGACTGGACCTGACGTTGAGGAAATAAAGTAATAAATAGCTTTTTATTCTCTTATTTATTTATTTATTTTTATTTTTTGCTAAAACATTGAAGAATTAAAGCCATAATTATCAGATTTTTTATGCGCTATTTTCAGCCCTAGGAGAACCCAGTCTCCGGGTGAACCTGGCCTCCAAGTTCCCAGGAGATCATATAATTTTCTATTTAACGTAAAATATTATTCACTATTTTCCTACAACAACAACAATAACAAGTATTGCTCATCTTCTGGTTAGCAAGACACCATTATACAGAAGCGGGAGGAAACAAAATGACACATAATCGCCACAGTTGAATAGTACACAAACAATATCCATTCACAATATCAACACAGAGTAGCAGAATGAACCTTCTTGTTTATAAATGATTCATAATGAAGGAAAATTCAGCTTTTGGAGAGTAACGCCTTTTTTCTGACGTGAAGGCACCGAGGCTCATGATTAGTCAGTGTGATAGTGGGAGAAGCTTCATATTTTCACACCTGATATGTTAGGTCACTTGCTCTCTACGGAAGCTATCAGAGGTCAAGCCCAAGTCAGGTCACTATTGAATTACAATCTTCCTGACCTATACAGTATATTAAGTCTATTTAAACCCCCAATCGAACACGGCCTATACCTACAGTGTATATGTACGGGTAGATCGGGTTCGGGCAAGGCTGGGATCTCTATGGGGCCGGTTTCACTGAGGCAGGGTTCACTATGAGGCCGGATTCACTATGAGGCAGGGTTCGCTATGAGGTCGGATTCACTATGAGGCCGGGTTCACTATGAGGCCGGATTCACTATGAGGCCGGGTTCACTATGAGGCCGGGTTTACTATGAGGCAGGGTTCACTATGAGACCGGATTCACTATGAGGCCAGGTTCACTATGAGGCCAGGTTCACTATGAGACCGGGTTCACTGAGAGGCTGGGTTCACTATGAGGCCGGATTCGGATGGGACAGAGTTCACTTGTATTCTTTGGGAGATATAAAACAATATTAACTGGACCTAACAGTGAAGAAATTAAACAACAATAATTACGTCTTCTTATCTTTAACTTGTACTGGACCTATACATGTCACGGGTGTCGGAGCCTAATGATTGGGTGATTGATGTCTGAAGGCTCGTCATTCGCGTCAGTTTGCGATCGTTATTGTATTCGCTAAAATATACTAATCTGAAAAGGACGATTTACAAGCTTACTGAAAATTGGATTTTTCTCAACAGTCTTGACGAATGAACTTACTTCCTCTTGAAAAAAAATTGACTCTTTTTTTTTAATTTCGGTGACATTAATGATTTGCTGAGTTGATTGTACGAAAAAAAATGGTTATATTAATAGCTTTCTATGTGATACAACTTAGTGAACCAAAAACCATAGCGATAATTACCATTCCTTATAAAAAATAGCTGAAAAAATAGAACAGAAAAAAACTGTTTATTGATACCATTTCCTTTGACAGGATACATATATGGCGCATTTATCGTTCATTTATTTGATAAACATTACAAATTTTCTGACTATTAGGCATAACTTTTAATTTGTATATTTTGATTTTTTTTTACCTCCCTGTCTTCAGACGCCAATATATATATATATATATATATATATATATATATATATATATATATATATATATATATATATATATATATATATATATATATATGTCTCAGCTGACTAAAGTATCCTAGAGAGCATTGTACAATATATACAGGGTGTCCCAGAAAAAGTCCCTCCCTCCCTACTTCCCTGCACCTTGAGACACTGAGTTAGAGGGAGGCAGAGAGGGACATTTTTCTGTGACACCCTATATATTAGGGTGTGTCAATTTTGTCAACATGTTAAAAATCAAATTTGGTAGTCAAAATATTGTGCCTCTTTATGTCTAAACTTGAGATTAGCAAACAAAAATGAATTGAAATAACCCTCACCTACATCAATTATACCTTAAAGTTTCAAATATCAGTATTTCAACAAATTAATGAGACTTGATTAGAATTATTCACTTGATATTAACTAATCTCATGTAAGCATATGGATTATGGAGTATTTTATGGTTCTATAGCTTGTGTACAATATGCATGTCAGAACATGAACATGAACAGGCTCTCCGTGTGGGACAGTTTAATTCTTGTTTTGACTTGTACCAAGCGTGAGGATAAGGCGCCCGGCTCACTCTCCTTCTAGATATCATAGACGGTGGTTTGCTCTCATTGCACTTGCACCTACTCTACCAGACGAATTCTACATTTTAATTATTGTAAGTAGGGCATATTGATTGTCGCAGTTACTTATATCATTGTATAAAACATTATGTTCTAAGAAATTATTATGTTATTTCTGTTACAGCATTTTTGATAAACAAATTGATATTTTTTGAAACAACAATTGAATTATGAAACATTGAAATATTTTTCTATTTGTCAGATAGTGTGAAGATGTCAAAATTGAAGACAAGAAGTCAGTTATCAAACCACTTGAGCCTGCTAGGTGGTAAAGGGAAGGAGCTTCCCGTATCAGAACTTCCAACAGTGAGAGAGACATGCTAAGATTAGGGTTACTCCTTCGAGAAAAAAATGCAAAGGACAGAAGGAACTATACAGATAAAGAACTCATAAATGACATGATAGTCCCTCTTCTGCATCAATGGACAAAAGCTAATGCACTATTCAAACCACCTGTGATTAATCAGTGTCGAACTATTGAGCTAAAACTAACGAAATTATGGCGCAAAGCAGTTGAAACATCACTTGGTAAAGGAAACTTGGCCAGGAAAAATGAATTTCTGCACACACTTGATACTCTGTTTGACATTTTGACCTGCAAGTGCTCCATACAATTATGTTCTGAATCCAACTGTTCTCACTCAGCTAAGAGAGAAAATAATTCCCACATTGATTGTGGTTGTCCTCGTGAAAAGAAGATCCCTGTTTTAGAGCTTGAATTTATAAAGGCACAGAGGACAAAGGCAGAAGGCCAAGGAAGTATGCAAATGGGTTCAATAGATTATTCAGAAACAAAGAAGCAGATTGCTAATGCCAAGAAGAGAGAACAAATCCGAGAGAGGGAACAAAAGAAGAAAATGAAGAGTGAAGAAGCCATCCAAAGAGAGGAAGAGCTGTGTCAAGATGTTTATCACTTCTTTGATAGTTCTTCTGATGAACAGGAAGCAACATCAGATGATAATTCCAAAGAGCCATCTGAACCTTTACCAAAGAAAATGAAATACAACACAAGACATATTTCAAACATTGCTTTAGCTAGTATTCGCCACCATGCTGGACTTCGTGAGGCAGCAGAAATTGCAACTGCCGCTTGGATAGATGCAGGCCTCATCAGCCGAGAGGATGTATCTTTGGTGATAGATCATAATAAAATTAGAAGAGCACAAGAAAAAATAATGAAGGAAATATCTGATCAGCATGAAAAAGATTTAAGCGAGGGAGGGCTCTCCTGTCTTTTGTTTGATGGAAGAATAGATGACACAAAAGTTTTGCTAGAAGTAGAGGGAGTGAACAGAAAGTTTCCAGGTCTCATCAAAGAAGATCACTACTCTGTCTGTTCTGAGCCTGGTGGTCGGTTTTTGTTTCACTTTGCTCCCGAAACTGAAGTAGAAGGGAAGAAACATGCAGAGGTCAATGCTGATCATATTTTATGTTGGGTTCAGGAGAGAGGACTTGGCAGTTCACTGCAGGCTGTTGGTGGAGATTCAACTGCAGTGAACACCGGATGGCAGGGGGGTGTAATGACGCATTTAGAGAAAAAACTAGGAAGAAGACGTGTTTGGATTGTATGTGATTTACATACAGGCGAGCTACCTCTTCGTCATCTCATCCAGGAACTTGATGGTCCTACAAAGAGCAACAACAAGTGGTCAGGTCCCCTTGGCATCATGCTGGATGAAGCAACACAACTAGAAATAAATACAACCTTTCCAACGGTCGAAGTTGGCCCTCCCCTTCCGGCGTTGTCTGAAGGAGTCATCAAAGATCTCAGCACAGATCAATCCTATGCTTATCGTATTGCCCAAGCAATAAGATCAGGAGAAGTGCCTCAGTCATTGGCTCTCTTGGAGATTGGACCTGTCAGTCACAGCCGTTGGTTAACTACAGCTCTTCGTTTCTGCAGGATTTGGATTTCCAAACACGAATTGAAGGGCAAAGTGCTGAAGAATTTGAGGTTAATTGTTGAATTTATTATTGGAGTTTATCTTCCCCAGTGGTTTAGTGTGAAACTTAATCCTATGTGGGTGGATGGGCCCAATCACCTTTTGTTTCAATTGCAGCTAGTAAGAACACAGAGGAAGGTCGTGAGGGACATCGTGTTACCTGTGGCAAGAAGGTCCGCTTGGTATGCTCGATCAGAAGCAGTTTTGCAAGCAATGCTTTGCAGTCAATGTACCAATCTCCGAACCGAGGCTGTAGAAGTCATTCTAAAGATTAGAGGAACGCTAATAGATGACGACCAGTTGGGAGACTGTTCGTTTCATTCAAGAAAAGTTCCCCCAATAAACGTCAATGCCACCAAATTGTCAGAATTGGTTGACTTGAGTTTGGAAGTCTTAGAGCCACCATTGACAACAAGTCTAACTAGCCAAGAATTGAGAAACCTTAAAGAGACTCCAATGCAGGTGCCGAAGTGGCCTTCCCAAACTCAAAGTGTGGAGAGATGTGTGAAAATGGTCACAGAAGCAGCGGGCCATGTTTACAGCCACGAGAGGCGAGAAGGTTACATCAAAGCACAAATAGCAAGCAGACTACTGATGACAAGAAACCAAAGCAAAGAGAGTATGAAGGCATTGGTTACTTTCAAATAGACTACGGATAATAAAATAAAATAATTTGAAACTTGAAACAGTAACATGTGTGCAAACGCTGGTTATGTTATAAATTCACAAATATGTACATTTAAAAATCCATTTGATGTAGGTAGGACTTATTATAAAAAAAAATTTATGCCAGAATATTGTTTTGCATGCTTAAAGACTACAATAAATTGCTACCAAATTACTCGATTTTCAATTTAGCCAGTTCACCCCCTAAATTGACACACCCTACTATATATCCGTGGGCTATACTCCACGTGAAGTCCATACCTCTTGAAGGAAGGTTGTAGACTCTGAACCCTGGCTCCCGACAAAGGCTCACACGTGTTCAACAATACACAACACAGGGTAGTTTCTGGTTATACCTGGAGGCTACAGAGTCTCTCAGGGGCTTTCAGTGAGCAGCATCAGTATTAACCACTGATTTAGGTCTCGGTCTCGGAATTAGTAGTTCTCGGTCTCGGAATTAATGGTCTCTACTACATCGCTGGTTAAAATCACGATTAATTGTCTGCCATTTATGAAGTCAACCAAATATCCACAAACAGAAATAAAATTGTATGATTAGGTTAGGTTAGATTAGATCAGGTTAGGCTAGGTTAGATTAGATCAGGTTAGGCTAGGTTAGATTAGATCAGGTTAGGCTAGGTTAGATTAGATCAGGTTAGGCTAGGTTAGATTAGATCAGGTTAGGCTAGGTTAGATTAGATGAGGTTAGGCTAGGTTAGATTAGATCAGGTTAGGCTAGGTTAGATTAGATCAAGTTAGGCTAGGTTAGATTAGATGAGGTTAGGCTAGGTTAGATTAGATGAGGTTAGGCTAGGTTAGATTAGATCAGGTTAGGCTAGGTTAGATTAGATGAGGTTAGGCTAGGTTAGATTAGATCAAGTTAGGCTAGGTTAGATTAGATCAGGTTAGGCTAGGTTAGATTAGATGAGGTTAGGCTAGGTTAGATTAGATCAGGTTAGGCTAGGTTAGATTAGATCAAGTTAGGCTAGGTTAGATTAGATCAGGTTAGGCTAGGT
>CAUDMG010000372.1:1315000-1332500 GCA_958450375.1 Homarus gammarus
TACTCTGGACGTAAGCTTACAGACAATACTCCAAATTTCCAAGCATTAGGACATGGTTTAACCCCCTAGAGACGGGAAGGAACTCGAAGATACCATCCACCGTCCTCAAATATTCATCCCGGCCCCTGGAAGAGACTGGTGCTATCCTCTGTTATTTGGGTTTCAGGGCAAAAAATATCAGGGGAGGGATGTTGAAAGTATGCTGGTAGTTTTAGTCTGTAAATATCGGGTAAAGTATTGATGGTATGTGGGTAGTTTTTGCAAATATCGGGAAAAAGTAGTGATGATAGGTGGGTAGTTTTTGCAAATATCAGGGAAAAATATTGAAAGTGGGCTGAAAGTTTTCGTACCATTTTATGTATATCGATAAGTATACATAAAACCACTCATAGGGTATTTCTAAATAGATAAAAAAAAGTATGTGTATATGTATAGTATTTGTCCATTTATATTAATATTTTGTTATCGTCAGCTTAATGTGGGGAAATATAATGAATGGAAATAATTTGGAAATAATCATCTCTCGGGCGATAACACGATTCAGTGATAGTAAAAGGCAGGAGATACAGAGAGAGAGAGAGAGAGAGAGAGAGAGAGAGAGAGAGAGAGAGAGAGAGAGAGAGAGAGAGAAATTGAAGAGACAGACAAACATATAGAGATAAAAAAAGAGAGATTGGACAGAGAGAAAAACAGAGAAAGAAAGAGACAGACGGGAATAGACAGAAACAGACAGAAAGGGAAAGAGAGAGAAGGAGTTACTGATTAGGATCCTATCAAGCGAAAGTTTGGCATATTTACTGAGGCTATATTAAAGGATGGTCCAGGGGGGTGAGGGAGGGGGTAGGGGAAGGGGTGAGAGAGAAGAGGGGAGGTGGAGGGAGTGTGGGTGGAAGGAGGAGGAAGAGGGATAGGGGTGCGGGGTGAGGTGGAGTGAGATGTCAGGTTAGGAGGGGAGATTGGGGGGTTGAGGGGTGGGGTGAGGGAGGGGAAGGGATGAGGGGGGGGGCGTGTTGGGGTTATGATATTACTAGATCTGTGTGCCTGTTTATTGGTCCACACATATACACATCCAGACACAAAGAAAGAAGCACATGCATACATACATACATACATACATACATACATACATAAATAATTATTCACAGTTATCCACAAATAAACACATACAAACATCTACACACACAGCTGAACATATAAGAACATAAGAATGGAGGAAACTGCAGCCGGCCTATTGACCCATACTTGGCAGGCCCGTTTACACCCAACCCTTATCGGTCATATATCCCAGCGTGTTCTAGTTACTGATGATGTTCAGTAACTTGTTCCACTCCACTACTCTATTTCCAAACCAATGTTTACTTATTTCGCTCCTAAATCTAAATTTGTCTAATTCAAAACCATTGCTACACGTTCACTCCTGGTTGGATAGTTTGAGTACCTTTGTTATATCACCTTTGTTTAGCCCTGACTTCCATTTATACACCTCGGTCATATTGTCCCTCGCTCTACGTCTCTGAGGGAATTCTAATTCAGATGCTTTAACCTTTCTCTATACTCAAAGTTCCTAATGCCCGGGATTAGTCTTGTCATTCTCCTCTCTACCTTTGTTACTCAGATAAATGTGGGAAGCTGTTAGTGGCCAGGTCTCTGTCGGGCTGAAACCTGGATATTGTAACACAGATTAATAACCCTTCGAGGCCTTGAGGTGGCGGGTTATACATACCACCACAACAGTCTACCAGGTGAAAGACTTTAGGTAAACGAAATTTCAAGACTGTCCTCAACCTGGTCAGAATTAAGTGAGGTTACTAAAGATGTTTTATAATTCATTGGTTTGGAGAGATGAAGTTGTTAAAGATGTTCTATAATTTGTCAGAAGAGATGAAGTTATTAAAGATGATCTATAATTAATTAGTTAGATGAGATGAAGTTATTCAAGATATTCTATAATTAACCAGAAGAGATGTATCTACATTAAACCAGCTGGACAACACTTCTCCTGTCTCCTGCCCTTAGGCTAGGTTAGGTTAGGTAGAAACAGATCTTGATACAATGGTCACTATAAGTAGGTCTTGAGGGAACAAGTTATTAACACACACGAGGTTAACCATCGGGACGAGCACCTTCACTAACACGCGACAGTTGAGAGAGAACAGGGAGGGTATAGGCTTGAGTCTCTATCTAATGGTGATAATATTCTCACCAATTCATAACTCGTCAACAATACCACGAGTGACGTTGATCCTGATCCTGGTGCCTCTACTCGGTGTTGTTCCCGATCAAGAGCCTTTATTGTTTTGCTCCATAAAGAACTTAACTTACCTGGCCCAGATGTAGTGTAAACAAGTTTGTGTGATGTTGATGATGTCTCCCTCGCCACCAGGTACATCCCTTACCCAGGCTGATTTACGTCTTGAGATACATATTTCCAATAAATTAAGTAAATATAATGTTTTGATGAAGCGTGTTAGAAGAATCATCAAAGTCTCCTTGAAGGACTCTGGTGAAGGCTGGCCAAGATCTCTGTAAACTCTGATTTGACCATTTATAAAGCTCTCATATGTGTCGCTACCAGCTATCATCATCCACTGCATCTGATGGTCTGGTTGGTGTAATTTTCCAAACATGTAAGAGACTCCGTTGCAGTGTAAGATCCCAATATACTCAGGAACCCACCCGATGGAATGCTCACACAGTCCCATCCACCAGACCAGACCCCATCAAAACTTGCAAGCAACCCAGCTGAGACAGTCCCTTCGTTATAAAAGATTGCTTCACCCTTGCTCGAGGTTAGGTCAGGTGGACAAGAGATGGTCTGTATTCAAGCTGGGAGCATCTCAGTGTGGGGACTTCCTTGTGTCTCTAAAATTCTCCAAGAGGCATCAACTTTGACTCACAAATTGTATTATTAGACTAACTCTTCGCCTGTCAGTCACCAACCATACTAAATGTAAGTATGTATAGATTTTTGACAGTCGACCTGTATAATCCTCACCACATTAACTGACCAACGATGTTATCAAGAGAGGTCTCACTACAGCATATTATCCACCTGGAAATGAACATCGACTAAGACGACACACAGATTCTAAAAAGCCTCCTGAAGGGATGACATCATATACCCGGAAGAACAGTAGCCATATGATACAGACCTACACGTATGTTTCTGTCTTCGTCCACACCAACCCTCACTAATGTCTAGCCAGCCAGGGTGGTATTACTGACTATGAAAGAACCATTAATACTGACATGTAAAAGGGATTCCAGCATATGTACCACTTTGCCTCAATATAGTCAGAAAGCAACTGTCTCCGGGGCAAAACGAAATTAAAAATTCTGAATGGGTTTCGCTCCAACACTGAAAAGGAAAGAAAAGAAAACAGAATCCCTGAGGCATCCAGCCACCTTTACCAACGTCTCAGCTCTGCCGTCTAACGAGAACATATTGGAGGTGTTCTGGCCTCGCCTTCAAGAACCTGGAACCTTTTACCTTTAGTTACATCTCTACAGTCTTTAATATTAACATTACGTAGATTAACATATAGATTCATATTAAAAGTTGGGTGGTAGGAGAAAATATCTATATTCAGCTGGAGAGAAACATCCCATTTATTCCGGACAATAAAATCCCAATTGCAAGGAAAAATTTCTCCCAAAAAAGACAGTTTGATAAAAAAAAAGTCTTATAAGAAAAAAATATGTAAATATTGTTCTCTTATTATTCGGCTACAGTACATAGTATATATCTCCATGTTTCTGTGTACAAAAACTGATGGTCCAGTCAAGGGTCACTCACCCCGTGCCGTCGTGAGCTCCCCTATCACCCACACAACAACATACAGTACAGGAGTGATATTTGTCGTTATACTTGATGAGTCAGAAAAGGCCAAATCCATCACTGAACAGGTATAATTATTTCCACACTCGACCAACTACATGGTGCTATTGAATATATTACACGACCCTCAACTATAATTAATGTGTTTTTCAGGTCCTATAATTATAATATACCTGATTCGTATTGACGTGTGGAAGCATCTGTAATAAATGACTAGCGGGAGATAATTTATACATATATTACACAGGCCTATACAAGGTGTCTCTACTTTATAACTTAGTTTTTAGAACAGAGCGTCGTCCACCACCATGCCAGGCCCCATCACTCGTACACCACACACACACCACTGTCTTGTGCTGAGAGAGAGAGAGAGAGAGAGAGAGAGAGAGAGAGAGAGAGGCTTTTCCTGTCATCAAATATTCACCACCACCAGCAGGTCCTCCTCCTCCGAACTGTTCTCTCTCTCTCTCTCTCAGTCGAGGTAATTGTAGAATAACATGGACTAATCTTAAACAGCTCCCTGAACATCTACTTCCTTCCTTCCTTCCTTCCTTCCCTCCTTCCTAATTAACTCCCGGCCCACCTACAACAGGACTCCCAGACGTACGATCACTTCTCTTAACGTACGACAGTTACGACCAGCTAAGTTATCTGTCAGTTTTAAGGCTTTTTATATACTCTCTCTCTCTCTCTCTCTCTCTCTTTCTCTCTCTCTCTCTCTCTCTCTCTCTCTCTCTCTCTCTCCTCCCTATCTATCAAATTACATGTCTGTCTGTCTGTCTGTCTGTAAGTAATTCCTTCAGGTGTGTTAAATGGATTATGTTAAATTTATCCCGGGAAGAATGAAGACTTTACTATTATTTCTATCTATCAGTATTGCCTTTTGTTGTCATAAACAGTAATATGGTTTTGTTATATTTTAATTTTGTTGGCTGTTTTATTTTATTTTATTGTTTTATTTCTTTTATTTATCATTCGGTTTGTTGTTATTCTTAATTTTTATTTTGTTTTTTGTAATTTTCTTTTCTTGATGCGTTACATTTTTTCTTTCGGCTTTTATTTCATAATTTTCTTTCCTTTTTTATATACAACCTCTTCTTCTCTCCCCTCTTACTTCCCCTTCTCTCCTTTACTGTCTTCTTCCCCGTCTCCTCCATGTCACCTCTACCTCTCCCCCTCTTCCTCCTGACTCCCTTCATCTCCTCCTCTACCTTACCCCCTCCTTTATCTAACCCCTCTCACCCTCCTCCACCTTATCCCCCTTTCCCTCTCCTCCCCTTCTCCCTTTCTTCTGTTTGTTGTCCTGTTTTCTGTTGCCTTGTTTACATTCTGCGCTTTCCGTGTTTGGTGTTGTCTTGGTTTCTCGTTTTAATTTTATTTATTTTTTATCTTTCCTTCTGATGTATTGAATTCGATATATAATAGAGTCTTTCTTTAATTAATTACATAGGTTCTGTTTATCACATCACAATAATATAACTCATATTCTTAACCCGGAAATTATAGGCGTTCGGGGACGCATGGTGTGTTCGACTTGATGTATAACGCCTACGACTGGATTTTAGTCAAGGTTATTTACTTTTGTAGGCACAACACTGTCTACCATGTGTTACTTCACCACAGGAATCCATAACAATGAACCAATCAGCGGCCAGAATAAATATCAGACACTAATACATTTACTATTTTTGTTTCAACCTTAGTGTTAGATCCTTTAAATTTACTATTTTTGTTTCAACCTTAGTGTTAGATCCTTTAAATTTACTATTTTTGTTTCAACCTTAGTGTTAGATCCTTTAAATTTACTATTTTTGTTTCAACCTTAGTGTTAGATCCTTTAATACACTGACTCAACTCTCCGCAATTTTGAAACAAAGCTGAGGACTGATATTGTTGTCATATTGTTGTGTAAAATGAAAGATGGAGGTAAAAATAAGAAATGTATAGCACTCCGGTAAGCGTGAAATATTGGAACATCCGCTGTGTGGACTGGGCGCTATTTTCTATAAGGAACATGACAGCGCTTTTGTAGACAAGAGAGAGACCGTGACGCCGTTGTGAGAGAGGATTCAACCCACTCCATCAAGGATCTGAAATTCCTTTAGTATAATTCAACCAGGTTTTGTCATTGTTTAAAACTTTATTAAATATCTCGAAATATATCAACAGTATTTATTAAATATTCTGGTGCATTACTGACCACTTTAATAAGAGATGCCTGTGGTGTTTTTGTTAAGTATTTGTACATTATTGTGTCTTTTTAATTAATGATGAGTGAACGATTTACCCCCCCCCCCTCTCTCTCTCTCTCTCCTCTCTCTCTCTCTCCAAAACGGAATTGAAATATTGAATAAGATTTAGACGGTGAAAATGGTGCGAGAGATAGTTTGAAAAGACACATTTAGAGAGAAGTGATATAGGAGGAGCATATCTAAGAGAGATGGGGAGAGAGAGAGAGAGCTGACCGACCGTGAGAGATAAAGAGAGAAAGAGAGACCAGAACGACCATAGATGAGAGATAAAGAGAGAAAGAGAAAGATTCCTCTCACATCTTACATTACTCCTTCACCCCTTTGTTATTTTATCCTTTTCTTTCCCTCTCTTCCATTACTCCCCTTCCCTTTCCCCTCTTTCATCATTCCTCTAACCCTCCTTCTCTTTACCTTTCCTTTCATTCCTTCTCCTACCTTTCCTCTCCCAACCCCTCTCCTCTCTTTCTCCTTTCTCCCTTCCCCCTTCCTCTCCTCTCTCCGTCTCACCTCAGTCTCCTCTCTTTCCTCCCCTCCCTCTCCTTTCTTCCCCCTTTCCCCTTGCCCTGCTTCCTCCTCTCTCCGTCTCCTCTCTCCTCTCTCTCCTCTTTCCTCTCCTCTCTCTCCTCTTCCCTCTCCTCTCTCTCTTCTTAATGGGATTGTATTACGTTAAGGAGTAACTTAGAGCAGAATAAGGGGTTTTTTTAATTTACCCTGAGGGGATTTTAAGGGGTGGAATCAGGCTCTTCTTTTTAAATGGGATATATGGTTAAATTAGGATTATTAAAGGGGAATAATGGTGTTTAACTTGTAGGGAATAAATGGTTGGTTGAATCAGTGTTTTAATTTATTATATATATATATTATTTTTTTTTACTTAAGGAAAATAAAGATCTTTTCCACTGACGCTTACACACACAAAAAAAAAGTCCATTTCAATCCTAAAACACCATTAGCCTCTCTACCGTCCTTGCCATCACAAACAGAGCCTTCCACCGTGTTTACATTAAGCCATGTTTTTTCCCGTGACGTAATGTTTCCTTTTAAGTGGATACTACTGCGTAATGGTCGATCTCCCGGATGCTGTTTCTATGTTAGAAGCTTGACGACGGCGTATTTTTCCTGCCGGTGTGTGTGTGTGTGTGTGTGTGTGTGTGTGTGTGTGTGTGTATAGTAATAATAACAATACACAAGACTTGGGTTTATAGACCATCGTATATAAGATTGTATTATACTTCACCATATACGATACAGAACAGACGTGTACACAGTTCGTGGCGTTTTATCATCACATAAAATACAACGTTACTCCCTCACAATACAAACAATAACGTTACTCCCTCACAATACAAACAATAACGTTACTCCCTCACAATACAAACAATAACGTTACTCCCTCACAATACAAACAATAACGTAACTCCCTCACAATACAAACAATAACGTTACTCCCTCACAATACAAACAACAACGTTACTCCCTCACAATACAAACAACAACGTTACTCCCTCACAATACAAACAACAACGTTACTCCCTCACAATACAAACAATAACGTTACTCCCTCACAATACAAACAATAACGTAACTCCCTCACAATACAAACAATAACGTTACTCCCTCACAATACAAACAATAACGTAACTCCCTCACAATACAAACAATAACGTTACTCCCTCACAATACAAACAACAACGTTACTCCCTCACAATGCAAACAAGTGTGGTGTAGAGGCACTTCAAAGACCCTGGCGGTACATGACTGAAGGACCCTTAGTAAGTCTGTGTATTACTTGGTCCTGTAATATAACTAAGACCAGGTTATAGGTAATGATAAAACAGTATACACAGTCTACTAATTATCTCAGTGGACAGGTGATCATATCTTCACGTCTCTGTGGATTTGGGATTATTTTCATTGTTTTAGCTCACTCTCCCAACCTCACGAAGGGCTTGTTGAATTTTCTTACTGTAGTTCAGAACACCATTGATGATACATTACTCGTCTAAGTGGAAATTGGAGCATTGGTGAAAAGCTCTTTCACCATAACCAATATAAGTGTTCCCGGTGTGGCGCTTCATAAGTAATGGTCTCCCAGGCTGATGAAACACCTGGAAGATGTGAATGAAATGGAGCAGTGACACCCCAGCTTATGCATCTCCTGGAGGGCAAGAGTGTCGTCTGCATGAATCCTTCTTCAAAACTCAGCCAAGGGGCATTGTGGTAATGTGGTCCCTTCACAAAGTTGATAAAAAACAACCTAGACAAGGCAGTGCACTTCTCAACATCCTCTCATGTTTTCATATTGGATGTTAAGAGAATTTTGTTTGGATGTTGTTGACGACCCACGAACACTGTCAGAAGTTGGCCTGGCCCTCTTACCCGCAGACAAGGGTATTACTGTACTTTATAACCCTGATGTCAGATAAACCCTGATGTCACAAAATAGTTGGCAACATCTCCCCTCCCGCCCTTCCCACACACACACACACACACACACACGCACACACTCCTCGACCCTCACAGACACAAACTCTTCAAGACGTTCACACTGTTAATGTCCTTCTTACTCTTGTCGTGTACCTCCTTCCAGTGTACTTAACGAAACATTAGTTCACAAGTAACACAGATATATATCGACAGTTCACGCGAGGAAATGGTAAAATTCGTAGACGATACTGTGAGGCTCTTACTGTGTGTGTGTGTGTGTGTGTGTGTGTGTGTGTAGCTTTGTGTCTGTATAACTGTATGCTTGTCATTTTGTGGGGACTCCTCTCTCTCTCTCTCTCTCTCTCTCTCTCTCTCTCTCTCTCTCTCTCTCTCTCTCTCTCGCTTCAGTCACCTCCACTATCCTCACCCCTCTCGCTTCACTCACCTCCACTATCCTCACCCCTCTCGCTTCACTCACCTCCACTACCCTCAACCCTCTCGCTTCACTCACCTCCACTACCCTCACCCCTCTCGCTTCACTCACCTCCACTACCCTCACCCCTCTCGCTTCACTCACCTCCACTATCCTCACCCCTCTCGCTTCACTCACCTCCACTACCCTCACCCCTCTCGCTTCACTCACCTCCACTACCCTCACCCCTCTAGCTTCACTCACCTCCACTATCCTCACCCCTCTCGCTTCACTTACCCCTACTATCCTCACCCCTCTCGCTTCACTCACCTCCACTATCCTCACCCCTCTCGCTTCACTCACATCCACTACCCTCACCCCTCTAGCTTCACTCACCTCCACTATCCTCACCCATCTCGCTTCACTCACCTCCACTACCCTCACCCCTCTCGCTTCACTCACCTCCACTACCCTCACCCCTCTCGCTTCACTCACCTCCACTATCCTCAACCCTCTCGCTTCACTCACCTCCACTATCCTCACCCCTCTCGCTTCACTCACCTCCACTACCCTCAACCCTCTCGCTTCACTCACCTCCACTATCCTAACCCCTCTAGCTTCACTCACCTCCACTATCCTCACCCCTCTCGCTTCACTCACCTCCACTACCCTCACCCCTCTAGCTTCACTCACCTCCACTACCCTCACCCCTCTCGCTTCACTCACCTCCACTACCCTCAACCCTCTCGCTTCACTCACCTCCACTATCCTCAACCCTCTCGCTTCACTCACCTCCACTACCCTCAACCCTCTCGCTTCACTCACCTCCACTATCCTAACCCCTCTAGCTTCACTCACCTCCACTATCCTCACCCCTCTCGCTTCACTCACCTCCACTACCCTCACCCCTCTCGCTTCACTCACCTCCACTACCCTCACCCCTCTAGCTTCACTCACCTCCACTATCCTCACCCCTCTTGCTTCACTCACCTCCACTATCCTCACCCCTCTCGCTTCACTCACCTCCACTACCCTCAACCCTCTCGCTTCACTCACCTCCACTACCCTCACCCCTCTCGCTTCACTCACCTCCACTATCCTCAACCCTCTCGCTTCACTCACCTCCACTATCCTCACCCCTCTCGCTTCACTCACCTCCACTACCCTCAACCCTCTCGCTTCACTCACCTCCACTATCCTCAACCCTCTCGCTTCACTCACCTCCACTACCCTCAACCCTCTCGCTTCACTCACCTCCACTATCCTAACCCCTCTAGCTTCACTCACCTCCACTATCCTCACCCCTCTCGCTTCACTCACCTCCACTACCCTCACCCCTCTCGCTTCACTCACCTCCACTACCCTCACCCCTCTCGCTTCACTCACCTCCACTATCCTCACCCCTCTCGCTTCACTCACCTCCACTACCCTCAACCCTCTCGCTTCACTCACCTCCACTATCCTAACCCCTCTAGCTTCACTCACCTCCACTATCCTCACCCCTCTCGCTTCACTCACCTCCACTACCCTCACCCCTCTCGCTTCACTCACCTCCACTACCCTCACCCCTCTCGCTTCACTCACCTCCACTATCCTCACCCCTCTCGCTTCACTCACCTCCACTACCCTCACCCCTCTCGCTTCACTCACCTCCACTACCCTCACCCCTCTCGCTTCTCTCACCCCTACTATCCTCACCCCTCTCGCTTCACTCACCACTATCCTCACCCCTCTTGCTTCAGTTGTTTATTCAATATTGTTGCAAGTGTTAATCTCTCTTAATTCCTTTTACCTTTCTGTGTATTAAGAGCCACACTTTATACGCCTTGGTGAGTCATATTATTCTCTGGTAAATTCATGGTTAATGCACATATTGGGGCTCAGTTTAGTCTAGTCTAGTTTAGCTCAGTTTAGTTCAGTTTAATTTAGTTTAGTTTAGTTTTAATTTAGTTTAGTTTAGTTTTAATTTAATTTAGTTTAGTTTGATTTAATTTAGTTTAGTTTTAATTTAGTTTAGTTTAGTTTAGTTTAGTTTTGTTTTGCTTAGTTTCGTTTAGTTTTAATTTAGTTTAGTTTAATTTAGTTTAGTTTAGTTCAGTCCTACTCCTCAAACAAACTCCTCTTCCTCCTTCCTCTCCTCCCTCCTCTCCTCTTCCTTTTTCTCCTCCTTCTACTCTTCTTCCTCCTCCTCCATTCATCCTCTTCCTCCTCCTCTTATTTCTCCCCCTCCTCTTACTTTTTCTCCTCCTCACCCTCCTCTCCCCTCTTCCACCCCCTACTCCTCTTCCTCCTCCTACCCCCCCCACTATTTTCTCCATTGCTTTCTTCCTCTTTAATATTATTCCACAATTGGTTTACCTCCATATTTACGTCTCCTCCTCCTCCTCCTCCTCCTCCTCCTCCTCCTCCTCCTCCTACTCTTCCTCCTCCTCTATAGAAGTAAGAAGAGACTTTTTCCTTCTTCAATATCATGATGACTTTCTCCGAGTTGTTTAGTCTACACCCTGATGACGTCCATTGTTGTCACGTGAATCAGTTCTTTTTTGTGTTCATATTTGCAGTTATTATCTGATTGTTGGTGAAGAATGTTTGTAGTTATTTTTAGTATTTTTTTTATTTTGTTGGTTAATATATAATTTTGTTTGTTTACCTTCTGTGTAGCCTTCATTTGTTTGTTTAACGTGTTTGTTATCGTAAGCTGTGTATTATAGCGAATTTTGATGAGATTTTCCCCCTAATATGTCAAAAACTTCAACCCATTTCTGTATAGTAAAGCCTTTGTCTAACGGTCGAGGATAGCCAATCAAGATCAAGTAGTGCCAGGGATAGCCAATCAAGATCAAGTAGTGTCCAGGATAGCCAATCAAGATCAAGTAGTGCCAGGGATAGCCAATCAAGATCAAGTAGTGTCCAGTTTAGCCAATCAAGATCAAGTAGTGCCAGGGATAGCCAATCAAGATCAAGTAGTGCCAGGGATAGCCAATCAAGATCAAGTAGTGCCAGAGATAGCCAATCAACACCCAGTAGTGCCAGAGATAGCCAATCAAGATCAAGTAGTGCCAGGGATAGCCAATCAAGATCAAGTAGTGCCCAGGATAGCCAATCAACACCCAGTAGTCCCCGGGATAGTCAGTCAACACCCAGTAGTGCCCAGGATAGCCACTCAACACCCAGTAGTGCCAGGGATAGTCAGTCAACACCCAGTAGTCCCCGGGATAGTCACTCAACACCCAGTAGTGCCAGGGATAGTCACTCAACACCCAGTAGTCCCCGGGATAGTCACTCAACACCCAGTAGTCCCCGGGATAGTCACTCAACACCCAGTAGTGCCAGGGATAGTCACTCAACACCCAGTAGTCCCCGGGATAGTCACTCAACATCCAGTAGTCCCCGGGATAGTCACTCAACACCCAGTAGTCCCCGGGATAGTCACTCAACATCCAGTAGTCCCCGGGATAGTCACTCAACACCCAGTAGTGCCCGGGATAGTCACTCAACACCCAGTAGTCCCCGGGATAGTCACTCAACACCCAGTAGTCCCCGGGATAGTCACTCAGCACCCAGTAGTCCCCGGGATAGCCAGTTAAGACCTTTATCACCAACATGGCTGGTAACTCCTTCAGGCTCTCAAGCTGGCCTCCATGCTGCCCATACTGACCGCTCTAACTAAGCTTATACTGGATCCCCAAGCTTTATGGGTTCTCATGGCTTCCACGCTGCTCACTCCCTCGACACCTCCTCAGGCAAGGCGTCAACTGCAGTGTACCCCGGGCCTGATCTCGGCCTTGTGTCTGTCCTTGTGTATGTACGTGTTTGTATGTCTGAGTGTGTATGTACGTGTTTTTATGTCTGAGTGTGTATGTACGTGTTTGTATGTCTAAGTGTCTATGTACGTGTTTGTATGTCTAAGTGTGTATGTACGTGTTTGTATGTCTAAGTGTCTATGTACGTGTTTGTATGTCTAAGTGTGTATGTACGTGTTGATAATAAGATCTGTATGTATTAACCACTACGTAAGTTACATTAAGTGTGAAAATATTAGGTTTTAAGTCACATTACTATATAAATTGTACACACACTTACTCACAGACAGACAGAAAAACATACATACATACATACATACACACATACATACACACATACACACATGCATACACACATACATACATACATAGCCGCAAAACTATATATAAATCATCACTATAAACTAACAATATATATCCAACCGTTACCTTATAGACAAACAGAAGAGGAGGAAGAAACCTTTTATTTCTTCACTTGGCTTCATGAAGATAAACTCCCCCCAACACTATGTCACATTTAGGGGAGTAGATCTTACCTCCCACTGCCGGGGTGATAGTGGTGAAACTTGGCCGGGGTGGTGGGGTGAAACTTGGCCGGGGTGATAGTGGTGAAACTTGGCCGGGGTGGTGGGGTGAAACTTGACTGGGTGATTGTGGTGAAACTTTGGCCCTCTGTGTTTCCCTTTCTCCAGTTATCTTATTCCCTCTTTATCTACTTAGTTTTCTCTCTCTCTCTCTCTATCTCTCTCTCTCTCTCTCTACAATAACAAACAAAAGTCGCCCCGGAGATCCACCACAACGATAGCTTGTTCTTCCAGCGACGACGACACCTCCTTCACCATGTCAACAATAAGGAGAAGCAACTGCGTGGAAGAGAGCCAAAGTGTGAGAATAAGTCTCTCTCTCTCTCTCTCTCTCTCTCTCTCTCTCTCTCTCTCTCTCTCTCTCTCTCTCTCTCTCTCTCTGTTCCTCCTAGCCACTGGACCAATGATCGTGGGGTCCCCTGGCGGCCATCAGACCACGTGATCAGGGAGCTCGTCTACACCACCGCCTTCGTATGCTTGGCTTGCTGGCTTTGTGACTCGTTGGTGTTCCTCTTCTCGCCTTCTTTCTTATAGTTCTTTCTTTCCTCTCTGCTTTATCGTCGTGTTTTCTTCCATTTTCTTCTTTCTTTATCTTATTATCGTCCCCTCTCTTCTTATCTCATTCACCTTTTTGTTTTATTCGTTATTTATTTACTCCTATGTCCTAATGTTGTTATTAATCTCGTCACCTTCTTCAGTATTCCTCTTCGCTTTTTTATTTTGTATTTATTCTTATCCCCCCGTCTTTTCTTCCTCCTTTTTGTGTCTTCTTTTCTTATCCCCCATCTCCCCGTTTCCTGCTTCGTTGCCACTTTGTCGTTTCTCTTCGTAATTTTCTTTTTTCTTCCTTTCGTAAATCTCCTTCTTCGCCTCCCCCATATCTTTCTTGATCAGTCTCCTTCATATTCCATTTCCTCGTATTTGTCCTTTTCGCTAAATTTCATCCACATTTGTTTTTCATTTTCTTATTCCTTCATATTCGTTTAACTCATTATTCTCCTGTCGTTATCTTCGTCTGTGTTATCTCATGCCTTTCAATCATCTACTCCTCTCCCCCTCTTCTCGTTATCCTGATCCTTTTTCTCCTATTCTCCAATCTTCCTCTCTTCTACCCCCGGTCATTCTTCCTTCCTCTGCCTCTCTGTCGTGATGAGCTTGACTTTTTCAGGCGTCGTTCTGTTTCTTCTCCTTTCGTCCGCTGACCTGTTCCTCCGGCTGCAGTCTTCCTTATGTCATTGTTCACTTGGTGTGTTTTATTTAGTCTCCCTGACGCTGATTTGTGTTTCTTTGTAATAATAATTATAATGCTGTTTATACACACACACACACACACACACACACACACACACACACACACAGTATATGTATCTATGTATGTATTTGTATGCATGTACAGTACGCATGTATGAACAAAATTTAGGATCATAACCGAAAATTCCCAGGATAAATTATTAACAGACAAGCATCAGAGATAAACAGTATATATATTTCAAACCCCCGCCTCCACCTGCTGTTGTATTAAGATTCAGGACAAATGCCAAGACAACATATTGGGGCAAGAAGCGGCCAATATCTCAGAAGGTGCCGGGCATAAATAAAATCAGAATGGGCAAAAACTTCATAAGGAAAATATTGGATACGGGGAAGTAAGAATGATGACAGGATGGGAAAATACCTGGATTATATATTGTTATTATTCTAAGTGTGTCTGTCCATACGCACAAACACACATACATACACACATACACAGAGCTTGACGATCCCTCCTTCCTAGTTCAGGGAGTGTGACTGGTATCCCTCCCCCCCCCCCTTATAGTATTCAGAAAACAAGAAGAAGAAATATCAAATAAAAACGGGATGTGTGAATGTACGTGGATAAGGAACGAGTGATTGAAACGAAGATAGGTGAAATAAACCTGGATATTCTGATTTCATAACACTAAAGAGGTGAAGAGACAAGGAGAGGTAAGCTGGGGACAAGTGAAGGGAGTAAAGTCCGGAGTGTGTGTGTGTGTGTGTGTGTAAAAGTAATAGGAGTAGTGGTATGGTTGAGTGATAAAATAGCGGTATTATTAGAGACTATAAGGACAGTCCCAGAATATCATGGATTAAGTTAAAAATAGGGGAGAGAGAGGGAGAGAGAGACACAGAGAGATGACTATTATATAGATACCAGGAAACGAGGAGATGGAGGAGGAATGAAAGTGGTCCTGAAAATACCTGAATAAGCGTCACTGAAAGCTTCATTGTGGGTGATATAATGTTGATGAGGATTGTTGGTCTTAGGGAAGTTGAGGGGATTGTGGTTGTATATGGAGATAAACATTATAGAAACATGTACTAGTAGAAGAGAATATATACTTTAAAAGAGATATTCCTTGGGGATGGGATAACACAGATGGTTCATATTTTATTACACTGTTTGTTGATGATAGAAGGCTGTAGCTGAGGTGTGTAAAGACAGGTAAAACATGATAGAAAAATATAAAAGGTAATAATTGGAGAATAAACAAATGGATTAGATAAAAGATAACGATAACTACAACATAATACAACAAAAGCTGATGGATGTTCTCATAAATGACTAAACTTAAGAAAATAATTTGGAATGAAAGATAAAAATGAAAATAAGAAATAATACAGAAAGTAGAGCTATTAAAGGTGAGATGGGGAGAAAAACTTATATAACTACTAAATAAAACAGATGAGAAAACGAGAAGAAATGATTATGTCTAAGAGGTGTTGGAGTGAATGGTGTGATAATAAAAGAGAAGATGTAATTAGTAAGGAAGGGGAGAGTGACTGTAATAAGCTCAAAAATGGTGCTGGAATTACTGTTGAAATGTTAAAGATGGGAGAGGGAATAGACGAGATGACAACGGTGGATACAATAGGATAGGCTAGGAGTAACAGAGGATAGATACCAAATGAATAGTAAAGAGCTTGTATAATTCCACTGGATAGAGAAAATTATAAGAATTAATGTAAGAATTATATATAAAAGGTCTGTTTATTATGCCATGGAAAGTGTATAGTAAATTATAGATGAGTTTATGTATACTGTATCGACACTTCCTTTAAGAACATATTATACATTTTAAGATAATTCCCCATATAGTTCATGCGCCCGAGTACACCAGATAGCCTGCCGTGTTCAATAAACCAACAATTATAAGGTAATAAAACAAAAGAACACTCGTAATAAACAAGAGAGTGAAGCATTGTTTGTTTACCTGAGGGATCACTACCACACCTTCACGCGACCGATTGTATTAAGCATTGATCTCTAGTCCTGTGCCGTTCATTTCTAGACAAACTAGTAATTGAATTTGATGCTACTAGGAACACTAAATAGTAGTGTGAACGTTAGTACTAGCTGGTATGAGTTACAGTTTATCATCGTACAAAAATATATATATCCGAATGGTTGTTATTATGACTCGTGACATTACCCCTTTATCCTCACCTGCGGTCACCTTTAGGTCAAGCCAGGGTCACCATTTACACGTATATAGCTCTTGTGTTCAACTTATCCTGTAATAACCTGGGACGTTTGTGTTTAATTTTCTAGTGCGATTAAATTCATTCATATGGGGATTGTGCACCGTGTGTGTGTGTGTGTGTGTGTGTGTGTGTGTGTGTGTGTGTGTGTGTGTGTGTGTGTGTGTGTGTAATAATAATAATAATAATAATAATAATAATAAACGGTTTATTGATAGAGTTGCAGCCGGTGGCTAAAAATATACAGACTTACATTTGATTTAGACATATTGATATAATATGCGTTGAATACATTTACAGGGCTGTACAGTACATAGATCAGGAGTTGTTTATTATTTTAATAATAGATGGGATGGTGCTATTCTTATATCTATCGGTGCGGGCTCTTATGGGCTGAATTTGTTGTAGTGGCGGACTGCGCGAGGTGGGTGGGGGGCTGCAAGTGGCAGGAGGTGGTGATGACAAGACTGGTGCATAAGTTGGCTGCCAAGCCTTTCCAGTGCTTAGTGGTGGGGGTCACTGAGGGATGGCATTTCCAGGGTGGAGAGAGCGTTGATGTAGCCGAAGTATTCTGCGCCAAGCATGATTCTGCAGGCCCTTTTCTGTACCTTCTCTAGCCGACGTTGTTGGGTGGAGTTGAGAGAAGACGACCAGGCTGGTGACGCATACGTTAGTTTGGAGAG
>CAUDMG010000372.1:1337500-1375000 GCA_958450375.1 Homarus gammarus
CGAGTCCTCGTCAGATTTGATAACACGTCCTATTTTAGTATCATCAGCAAATTTACTTATGTTGCTGTCTATGCCGATATCTATGTCGTTTATGTATATAATAAACAATAATGGTCCAAGTACTGAGCCTTGGGGAACTCCACTTGTGACGTTGCTCCAATGGGACTTAGTGCCGTTAATGCTCACTCGCTGTTTCCTGTCCTGTAACCACGCCCTAATCCATTTAAGGATGTCACCTTTGATGCCATGAGCTTCTACCTTTCTAATTAGTCTTTCGTGGGGTACTCTGTCGAAGGCTTTGCTAAAGTCGAGATATACCACATCATAATTGTGCCCCTCGTCCACTGATTCGAAAACTGATGAAAAGAATGTTAATAGATTAGTTAGGCAAGAACGTCCGCTTGTGAAGCCATGCTGGGAATCATTGATCAATCTGTGCTTCTCCAGGTGATTTCGAATAGAGTTTGAAATGATTGCTTCCAGTAATTTGCCTACTATTGATGTTAGACTGATTGGGCGGTAGTTAGAGGATAGTGATCTATCCCCCTTCTTGAAGATCGGTATTACATTCGCTATCCTCCAGGATTCTGGTACTACACCTGTTTTTAAGGACATGTTAAACAACTTTGCTAAGGGCATACTAAGCTCTTCCTTACATTCCTTTAATACTCTGGCAAATATCTCATCGGGACCAGGTGACTTATTAGGCTTTAGTTTGTCTATTTGCTTACTAACATCGTTACTAGTCACTACTATCTCACTTAATTTGTTTTCTTCACTATCTCTGAATAGAGTCGGTGCCTCGGGTATCATGTTTAAATTTTCGCTGGTGAAAACTGTTGAAAAATATTTATTCAAATTATTGCTCATTTCTCCGTCGTTATCAGTGAGCTCGCCGGAGTCTGACCGTATTGGTCCAATCTTTTCTCGTGTTTTAGTTTGGTACATTTGGTAGAATCCTTTGGGGTTTGTCTTTGCCTCCCTTGCTATCCTTACCTCATTATTCCTCTTTGCTTTCCTTATCTCGGTTTTAACCCTACTTGCCAATACCCTATAATAGTCCCGGAGGTGAATTTCGCCACGATTTATCCTTCTACCTATAGCCTTCCTTTGGCCAATGATGTTCTTTAAATAATTATTTATCCATTTAGGGTCATTGTTGTTTGATCTGAGTTTTTTGTATGGTATGTTCTGCCTTTGTGCATTAAGTAACTCACTATTTAAATTGTCGTGGAACTCGGCAATCTCAGATCTCGTTATCAGGTCGGTGTCATCTGTCAGGTTCACGGCCAAGCGCGACACCCCCTCTCTTAGCTGCCTCTTTAAACTGTCAAGGTTTGCCCTTCTGAAATCTGGTACTTTAGTGGAATTTTCCTTACGTCTGCCCTGAAAATCTAACTGGAATCGAATTTCTTTGTGATCGCTGTTTGCAAGTTCGTTCCCTACCTCGACATTGCTAATGAGGTTTTCTCTGTTTGACAAAACTAAATCCAATATATTATTACCCCGTGTGGGTTCGGTTATATGTTGACTTAGGAAACAGTCCTGGATCGTCTCGAGAAAATCCTCTGATTCTGAGTTTCCCGTAAGGTTGGTCCAATCTATTTGGCCAAGGTTAAAGTCGCCTACTATACAGACTTTGTTGTGTATGGAAGCCCTGCGCATTTCATCCCAGATAAGTCGCTCATTGACTCTGTCAAGATTGAGGGGTCTATATATTACTCCTGTGATTAATTTTTCCCGACCGTCGCTTAATTCTATCCAAATTGTTTCTGTATTCCTCTCAGTTTTTATTTCCTTATTTATTTCACACTTCAGATTATCCCTAACATAGATTGCTACTCCGCCTCCTTTCCTGGTCTGCCTATCGGTATGGAACAGTTTGTAACCCGCAATTTGGTATTCGACTGGTAATTCACGTGTGTCTAGGTTGATCCATGTTTCAGTGAATGTAAACTAGTCAATAGGTACAGTAACCTGGTGTAAACTAGTCAATAGATACAGTAACCTGGTGTAAACTAGTCAATAGATACAGTAACCTGGTGTAAACTAGTTAATAGATACAGTAACCTGGTGTAAACTAGTTAATAGATACAGTAACCTGGTGTAAACTAGTTAATAGGTACAGTAACCTGGTGTAAACTAGTTAATAGATACAGTAACCTGGTGTAAACTAGTTAATAGATACAATAGCCTCACATCTTGACTACAACAGCGACCTTCCTAACACAACCTCGCCTGAGAAAATCCCGCCACACAAAATCCCAATATATGAAATCTCATTAAGTAAAATTTGCACCAGATAATTTCACGTCACTTTCCATCGTTTAAAATATAAAATGAGACTAAATTCCAACTCGATAATATCTTAATGGTCAAAATTCAATCATTATTTTATCTTTTTATTTTTTTAGGTTAGGTTTGGTTAGGTTAGGTTTAGGTTAAGTTAGGTTAGGTTAGGTTAGGTTAGGTTAGGTTAGGTGGGAAATTTGTCTCACGAATTTCCACAACATACTGCATTAATTTTGTAATTTACTGGATGATAATCTCTCAAGAGTGGCGTAACGGCTAAAGCCTTAAAATAAACCCGGTCGTTGTCAGTTAATTCAACATGCACGCGAGCACTGTAACGCAGCACAAAAATAGAAGACATAACGCGTGTTAATCTGGTGAGGCGTCGTGCACTGGCGGGCTAAATCAGCTGATTCACCTGGAAGGAGGGCAGATGGCAGGAAGTGAAGGGCCTCACTTTCTCCAGGACGAACGAGGCAACTCCCCCCAAACACAACAAGACTAGAATATTACTCAAACAAAACCAGAGTAGTGTTATAAGTTTTAATCTACTTTATTTAACAATTTTAACTCAAGTTTGTATGTAGGTTTAAGTAATCATACATTGTTGTACTATTGGATGTTTCTAAGTCGTGAATGAGGTTAATTTAAGCGGTGACGTTACTTGTCCTTCCTAGAATTAAAGTGCACCAGACGCCACCCAGCCAGCCAAATGTAAACAAAGATGGAGGTTCAACACCTATATCCATGCCGCCTCGAGACCCACCTGATTAGATTACTCACCTTTGCTCGCTCTCGTCGTGGCGTTGCTCCCCGTTGTTGCAGCTGCAGTGTGCAAATAACCAACATCCCAGGCTCAGTACAACACTAGAACATAATTGCTAGGGAGTCTTGCTGCACCACGTTCTCACACTGAGATTGTCAAGAGAAATTCACGTATGAGCGAAATGTTTTACTTTTCTCGGAGTTTTGTTGCTTGGGATTAGTTACTGTGTTGTTTTGTTTTTCTCTCTGTTTTTACCGGAGCTACGCATAATATATTTTTAATTCATACGCCAGTTTATACACAATGAACAAGATGGAATGAGTCGAAGTGGTTGAATCGAGTTGTTGAAATGTATCTTTCTTTTTTAAGACTTGATTTAACTACATTATAATATCCTCCTGTTTCCATCCGTCTATGTCAGTTGTTTTGGACTATTCATGTAGGTTATTCAGAGAGAAGGTGTGGCCCTCAAGTACACAACTGATATACAGGTTCATATAAAATGTATTGTCAACGTTTTATTATCTTGTGATTATTGATATTTTTTATAATTTTTTTATTAATTTCCTGACTGTCATGAATCGTTTAGTTTTTAATTATTACATTAATTAAGTCAGCAGGGACGGTATATGACTAAAATTACATATTCCAATTTATTTCTCTATGATTTTTATTTCCAGGATGTTGACTATCAAATGGCCAGAATAAACCAGCATTTCAAATTATAAAAAATATTCAATAACCAAATAAATCCACAAGGAGATATTTATCGCCCACCACACACACACACACACACACACACACACACACACACTAAAGAGTAAACTGTGAGCAACAATTATAATAAAGTGTAAGAGAGGCGGGGGCAGGGAGCCTCTATATAAGATTTCTTTTATGTTTACTTAGTATTTAGACTGTTGCTGGCGTGTGTCGAGTAAATTTATTCTGTCATTTTTTTTTTTCTCTACACCCCAACAAGCGTGTATATACCCTTGATAATTTTTGTATTTAACTGTATTATGTATTTTACGGTAATATCTATTTATGTAATGTGTATAGTTACAGGGAATGTGTATGATTAGAGACGTAACGTGATCCCTCAGGTGTTCAGGGATTTTTTGTAGTCGTTGCGATCATCATTAAGCTTAACTTGATATGGTTAATGGATAGGTTAGGTTAGGTTAGGTTAGGTTGGGTGGGGTGGGGTGGGGTGTATTTGTGTTTCCCTCTGGGCCTCCTTCCCCTTCCCCCTTCCTTCCTCTTCTACACCGTGCCCAGTTCTACATGTCCCCCCCCCCTCTCCCTCCCTCACTACCTCCTTTCTACGCTCCTCCTTCCTCTCCTAAATCTCCTCCTCCTTCCCTCACACCGGGTCAGGTCTGCCAGTGTAGGGGTAGCACCAGACAGACAGACAGGGAGGCAGATAGACAGACAGACAGAGAGACAGACAGACAGACACGGGGAAATCGAGAGTCAAAGCCCAGTTACTATTCGCGAGAGCAGAATCGGTGGATAGATGGGGCGAAGGACAGACGGAAAAGAAGACAGGCGGGCGGATAGGATGGAAGAACGACTTACCTTAACCAAACCTAACGTGTGTGAGATTCCTCTGTCAATTGCCGAGTGACAGACCGACTGACAGACAGATTATCAGAAAGAGACAGACAGACAAAAACAGCTACACAACTAATCATGGAAGGTAATAGGTATAATAATTACTACTATATATTAATGGGAATAATTAGTATTACCTTGACCTGAACAATTAGCATAACAATTCAATTATTTCAAAAGTCTTTAATTACATTTAATCTCTTCCTAAATATTTTCTCGTTAATTAATTGTTCTAAATTAGGGCTTAAACTTATTTAAACCGAGGCAGGTAATACATAGATGATTTATTTATTAATTAGCAAGTGCGTAAATATATTTTGTGATACTGTATTTGGGGATTAATGTACACAGTATTTTATCTACGTACACACACACACACACACACACACACACACACACACACACACACACACACATTTAGTAATCCTCAAAATATGAACCAACATTACATACTAATATTATTAAAAAAATATTCCCCACGTCAAATAAAAAATAAATAAAAATAATGACAAGAAATAAATTAAAGCTTAGAAGAAAAAAGAAAGTGTATTGGCACCAAGGCTAAAAACTGCCACTGTCAGCAGGAGCAACTAACGTCAGTATGTAAATTTATGCAGAATAATCAACGCCACCTGCTGAATTATTACGAATATGAACTCTCTATGCCTCCCTGCTTAATATATCCTTAATTAACTCTTTTTTTAATATATTTCACTAATCAATCACACTCGGTGCAGTAATAGAGTGTCCAGTCATTATAATTATAAGTACCAAATGTTTTTTCTAATTAAATGGAGATTAATATTGATATGAGTTACGGGGATAAAAATTATATACGTGTGTGTGTGTGTGTGTGTGTGTGTGTGTGTGAAAAAGAAGAGAGAAAAAGATAGTTGAAATGAGAGGAGAAAATGAGGGTAAGAGAGAGAGAGAGAGAGAGAGAGAGAGAGAGAGAGAGAGAGATTAGGTTTCTCAATTGGACTAAAGTTCAAATTGTTTCCCCATAACTAGAGACTTAACTTACCGCCAAGTCTCATTACAATATCGACGCCATCTTATCGTGATTTAATTGAACCAGTTAGATGCACTTTCTCCTCTCAAGTTAGGGAGGAGGAGAGGGTAAACTTGTGTACCTCTGAGAGTCTAAACTTTGGACGTGAAGAAGAAGAAAAAATACCAAACCTTCAAAAATTAACTTCTCTTTTTTTTTTACTCGTTTTTTTTTCTCGTTTCATTTACAATCAGAGTTCGTCTCAACCTCTCCACATTTCAATTCTCTGCGGTCTTGCCTTAACGACCCTTACACGGCTCGCTAACAACCTGCTTCGCCCCAACCAATTAGAACTCCCGATTCTGAGTTCGTCGCACGTCTGTTGTTTACTTGCGCACCCCGAGCCTAAACTTTTTCTCTCCCCGAGTCGGCCGTTCCCATATTTCTTGACACAGGAGCTTCTTAAGTTTCTCCTTCCTTCAAAAAAAAAAAAAAAATAACAACAGAAAACTTACTAAATCCATCTTGTAAACTTATAAAAAAAATTGTATTGTAATTAGTACTTTAGTAATATTTATCAGACATTAAAATAAAAGACGACTAGCCTGGGTTATAAAAGTTTTCCCGATAACACTCACCGTTTTTATATTGTGTGACTAACAGTATTTTTAGGGAGTTTTTCTTATTCAGACAATATTATAAATGAACCATCTTAGTTGAACAAAAAATAATTACTGTATAATGGCGTTTATATGACGTACCCAGGGACAGTGAAAATATAATAAAGATTAGAGTGAGCAATTTTAAGATAACCCAGGGAGACTTCAAGCACTTATGTCGATAACATTAACTCAATTATATGGTAAATTGCTCTTAAATTACCTACTCAGAAGCTAAAAATAAAGATAATAACGTCAGGGAAAGAAATAATAAGATAGGACACAGAAGAAGAAGAAGAAGGGGGGTAGAGGGAAAAGAGAGAGAGAGAGAGAGAGAGAGAGAGAGAGAGAGAGTCAACACAAAACACCCCCTTTCATTGCCATCAACAGGTCGATGACTCGCTATAATGAAAAAAAAAAAGTTTGTAAGTTAATCATTTCTTTCCTTTTAAGACTGAAGACACCCATCTGACCATCCTCCTACTTCAATGGCGTCAAAGTTACACAGAAACTCTACCTAATGGCTGGATTTGGTTGCTTATGGCTTAGTTACGACGGATACACAGAAGGAGTGAATCTTTGAGGAGTGTGTAAGCTAGGAGGAGATGGTTCAGGGCCAACACGTCTTCTTTAACTTTGGCGATAGAGTTAGTGACCGGCACATTGAGACAGCTGGTGTAAGGTCCCGTTAGTAGCGTGTGTGTGTGTGTGTGTGTGTAAGTCTCTCTCTCTCTCTCTCTCTCTCTCTCTCTCTCTCTCTCTCTCTCTCTCTCTCTGTTGTTTTTTTTCTTTTCCTCTTCGTGTTAGCTTTTCATACGTTTCTCTCTCAATTTTCGTTTTTCTCCTCTATTTTAAAATTTCCTACGTGTCTCTCTCTCTCTCTCTCTCTCTCTCTCTCTCTCTCTCTCTCTCTCTCTCTCTCTCTCTCTCTAACTTTCTTATAACCAGTTCATACCTTCATATGCATCCACTCCTATTTAATTATTCATATATAACCTGTTAATCAAAATATTTTTTATTCACTATTATCTTATTCCTTTCTCGTCTGTTTCTCCATCATTATCATTTTCTTTGCCTGTCTTTTTCGTCTACGTATTGGGTTTATCTTTATTTCCTATCTACGATATATAAAGTGTCGGAGAAGATTGGAAATAAAAGAGTATTGATAATTACTATATAAAATATCACTAACAGCCTCAAGAAAAAATACATTCAAAATATTCTCGCAAATAAAAAATTATCGATTATATGTATTAAACAAACACAAATGTCTATATAATTATTCGAAATATACAAATACAAATTAACAATAACATTTCCTTATCACAGCAACAATAATAAGTTGATTTTAAACATAAATGAAAAAAAATACCGATGGTTACTTGAGAATTAAGAACTATATATTACTGTACATAACAAAGAATACAATATATTTATAAAAAATTGGATTTATATTGGATGAAAAATATACTGATTATAATTCATATAGTTCAATTATTTATTATATGATGTAGGAAATATATTGTAATTACTTTGAATATAAATAAACAACAACGATAAAAGAGAAGTAGAAATAATATGTTAGAATAAGTAAGAAATATTTCAGATAAACAAAACAAAAGAATAGAAAATATAATAACGAAATAGTAAGTAAAACAGAGATAGTTTCCAGGTAAAAATATTTGTAGGTAACTGAAGCTCTTCCGTCCGTCAGCCCGTCTGTCCGTCCCGTCTCGCTCTCCCAAGTAAAACATTTCCACTTACTTTTAGGGTCTCTGCCAGCCTCCGGATTCTCAAAGATTTCTAGGGTATTTTTCCTCTGCTCGAGATAAAAAAGAAGAATTTTATTACATTACAGTCACGTTGCCATTTTGTCGCCATTTTTGTCGCCATATTTCTCACCTATTCAGTTAGATGAGTTTGGGAAATATATCCGACTCTGAGGAATCATTTGTTTCTTAGCTTAAGTGAGACCTACAAGTACGTCGTCATACCTCCACTAAGGTGAAAATTTTAACTCTGGAACCTTTGAGAAACTTTCCCTTTGTCTTGGGTTAATTGGGCCATACAGGTGTGTTCTCAGAGACCAAGTTACGGGAAAACTTTAAATTACGAACCTTTGAGAATTTATAGTCTTTATAGAGTCTTTTAGCTGCGTTAAAAATTTGTCCAGTTAGGTATATTATAACGTAACAACTCTGGGGGCTCTGGGTCAGGGACAGGGAGGAAAAATATGTATGTTTATTTTATTTATTGTTTTTTTTCCATCAAAAGTCGACCGGGAATATAGACCCGGAATTTCAGAAATACCTGAAATGTTGCTCCGGCCGACAGTCATTTATTTCACCATATTTTTTTTTTCATTTTTTATTTCTTGTTGCCTTCCTCCTCCACTGTGATGTTTTATATTTTTTCATCAAGTTTAAATCACCTAGCTCTTTCTTATTTTGTGAATAATTTCCCCTCTGTATATATATATATATATATATATATATATATATATATATATATATATATATATATATATATATATATATATATATATATATATGCAAGTAAATCACTGTAGGTGCGCGTGATCTAGGTATATGCTGATAACCACAAGGAAAGAAAAAAACACGAAGTTCCCAAGCGCTTTCGTGTAATTCACATCTTGGGAACTTCGTGTTTTTTTCTTTCCTTGTGGTTATCAGCATATATATATATATATATATATATATATATATATATATATATATATATATATATATATATATATATATATATATATATATATATATATATATATATATATGGGTGTGTGTTTGTATGACAGCACCCGTGGTTGGTTCTAGGTTGATGACCTTCACCTCAGAGAATAGAATCAGGACCGTCACAGAAAATTGGGATCATTTTCCCAAAACTGTCAGTAAATATTTTTTGCTTCTCATGACACTTCTTTTATATTTATTTTAAATAGTTTTTTGTTTATTTGGTAATTTCTTACACAGTTGCTGGTGTGTGGTGATAGTTACAATACATTCTTTTAGTCTCCTTCTGATGAAGGACGAGATACGCAGTAAACATTCCACTCTAGATCGCTGAAACAAGTCATGCTATACTCTTTAATCTCCGGTGGCTAATATACGTCTGAAACCCAACCCGTTCAGGCACTCTAGGGTATTCGTGCTCTTGGCTCCCTCAGTGTCTTACCCTATTGGAACAAATCAATATTCATAGCACTGGGGACCTGTACTTTACCTCCTTCTGGTATTCCGTTGAGTATGCCATCCGCTTCGTTCCTGGTCCATTCTGGGAGAGACACGTGGTGTCAAGGTGCCAAGCACCTGTGTTTAGTGGTTCCACACCAGCTGGCTACCACACTTCCAGGGCAGAAGCATGATTTCATCTGGACTCTTATTGTCGAATCTGTAGATCATCCGTTCCCTGCACATATGACATCCCGTGGTGGTCAATGATGTCCTCAACTTCATTGTGTCAAACATGACAACCCCTGGAGACCCCACAGACAATGGTGTGGCTTTATACGGTTGTACACTCCCTGCTACAGACACTCTTGTAATAAGTGTGGGTGCCTAAGCAAATATATATATATATATATAATGCATGGAGTTGAAGTAAGAAAACGTGAGTTAGGAGGTCGCGTTTCAGGGGTAACTAAGCCAGAGAAGGAAGGAGGTTCAAGCATGCACCTTCCCTCTAAACGCTCTCACTGTGGCAGTAAACCTTTACCTCTGACCCACTGACTCAGGTTAATGGTAGGGAGCAACAACACGAAGATGGTGGGGAACGATGGAAAGAAAGGGAGAGAGAGAGAGACAGACAGACAGACAGAGAGAGAGAGAGAGAGAAACAGACAGAGAATGAAAAAGAAAATGAGAGTGGCGAGGGAGGAAGAACAATATAAGTGAAAGAAAGATGCAGAGAGAGAGAGAGAGAGAGAGAGAGAGAGAGAGAGAGAGAGAGAGAGAGATGTTAACTTGAGATCGGGATACAGAAAAACAAACACAAAACCAGAGATAAATTAACAGACTGGCAAAGAGAAAACAATACACAAGCAACATCAGCAAATACTGCAAGGCTGTGACTAAGACAGAAAGAGAGAGAGAGAGAGAGAGAGAGAGAGAGAGAGAGAGAGAGAGAGAGAGAGAGAGAGAGGGAAATATGGTTATAAAGAAAGAGATGGATGTTATATTTTATGAAATTTTTGAAACAGATTGTCAACTTATAAGCATAAAGTGAATCGCCGTAGCCCAGCTAGTTAACGACTGGTGACCTCCACGTGTATTGTTACAGAGAACCTCTAATGACGTCACGCCTGGATACCTATAAAGTGCACTGTTTTTAATTGGGGTTTTACGTTAACTCTGTGCTAAAGGTTTTCTGTTTATTTTATGGATCAACACAGATTCACAAAATTCTATCCGTGTTCACCTTAGGTATGTCACGGTTTGTTTAAGTTTGGTTAGTTAAGAAATTATAGACAGCTAAACTTTCTCCATTCTTTAGCTTAGGTTATTCTGTTTAGCTTTGCCATCCTTAGTCCCATCCCAGTGTTAGCGGTGATAGGACAACAGTCTGGACAGATTTAGAGAGACCATAGACTGATTAAAAGGCCCTGAACGGATTAACAAATTCTGTGGATATATACTATATACGGAGACTGGACGGATTAACGCAGAACCTGAAAAAAATGGTAAAGACTGGAGGGATTAAAGAGACCAAGAACGGATTAACAGAGACAACGGATTAACAGAGACAACGGATTAACAGAGAAACTAAGATAATATACTTTATTAAACAAAAGTGTCGGGAATGAAGGAAATAATTAGTTAATCATATGAAAAAAAATATAAATAAAGTTAAAAAAATATATAAAATTACTATAATAAAATAACAGTTCTTGTTTTTAGTCAAATTCCAAATGCAGACAAACTAAACCAGAATAGAAATTATATAAAAACTAAAGCGAACTTAATTTATCACGAGAAAAATTATCATAAAATGGGAACTAATTTAATGTTATAAAAAAAGAGGAAGAAAAATTAACGAAAAAAAGAGACGATTAAGAGCATAAAAAATAAGAGATAAAAAATAAAGATGAATAAAAATCAAGAGAAAGAGATAAAAAGTAACATACGAGAGAGAGGAGAGTTAAGAGAGGCAGAGAGAAGAAGGTAATAGCGGGGGTCAGGTGAATCTTGGTTGGACAGGTTAAATAACAAAGCACTTATCAAGGAACGCCGACACCTTCCTCACCACACTCTTGGGGGGGGGGGGGGGTTGGCTGGTTGTTAAGGTGTATTGTTAAGGTTGTTGTTGTTGTTGTTGTGTGGTTGTGGTTTTGTAATTGAGGTCTTTAAGTGTGTACTGTACTGTAGATGATTATATATATTAGTATTGTGATTATTTTATGTGGGAATGTATTTTTATGTAATAGGTAGACATACATACATAAATACACACACACACACACACACACACACACACACACACACACACACACACACACACACACACAGCCAGTTACATATATCTTTCTGTGTATGATATAATAATAAATGTCCTTCTTCTAGGTACAATACAATTTACGTACTAAATGACTGCCTTTTATTTATATTACACTGTGGTCTCGGAATTTTTTAACTCGAGATCTTACGAGGCCACAGTTTCATTAATCAGTGTCCAGGTGTGAGGTGGAGGGCACAGCTGCAACAGTACCTGGAAATAATCACCGAGTCTCGGGTAGCAGATGTGCCTCCCAATTCAGAAGAGCACGGAGTTTCTATCACTGGTCAATCTAACACTGATAAATGTTAACTGTGTGAGACTCTAGTGGTACGGGTGAGGGTGTGTTCAGCTGGAGGAACTTTGTGTGTCTCTCTCTCTCTCTCTCTCTCTCTCTCTCTCTCTCTCTCTCTCTCTCTCATTACTATTCTTTATCTCTACCCTTACTACCCCCCCCCTCACCCCCCCTTCCCTTCACCACCGTCTCCCAAGCACCATCCCAGTTAAGACAAGGTAGTGTGGTCATCAGTGCATCGAGGCGTACAGGCGTGTCTCCACAATCTCTTTCCTTCCTTAACTCTAAATATTCTAATTAATGCTCCTTGGCCACCCAGATTCTCCACCACAGCTCCGTTAATCACGAATATGGAGTCATTTAGCGGAATATATTGTTGGTTATATATCTTAATGACACGAAATTTAGTATCCGGAAAGTTTTTAAGGTTGTATATGTATGGGGGTGAAATTTTCCTGTATAATAAGAAGTACACGGAGAAACTTGTACACACACACACACACACACACACACACACCACACACACACACACACACACACCACACACACACAAACACAAAACACCACAACATACAACCCCCCCCTCCCACAAAAAAACATACGCTCACACACAGACACACACACACACAAACCAACATACTTCTATTGAGAAACGTTTCACCTAATTATTGCCAATATCAGGAGTCACCCTTGTATCATATCTTGTCTGTGCTCGTTGCCTCCTAGTTAATTGCTCCTCCTAACTGTAGTTGGACACACTGCTTGGGGCCTTGTGATTGGTCCTCCTCGACTCAATAGAAAGTTTCGTGATTAGCGAATGGGATGGATGTTTTATTGTATTTATCGTTGTTATTGTTATTATTATTATTGTTAGCGTAGTAGTAGTAGTAGTAGTAGTAGTAATAGTAGTAGTAGAAGTAGTATAAAATGAGAATAAACTGAGAAATAAACAAGAAAGAACATCCACTTCCATTGGTTCCCCAGCGTGAAAATCTTCTGATGGGGAGGAATCTATTCTGAGTGGTTATGGAGGTGACAACGACCATGATAAAGTAGATGGTAATGTGACGTTTGGAGAGTGTTGGTGAAGCAGGTGATGCGCGGTGTTAATGACAGGTGAGTCAGGTGGTGTTTACAGGTCAATCTGTTCTTCCCTACCCCCTCCCCCCCCTCTCCTTCTCCTTCTCCTTCTCCCTGTCAATTCCTCTCTATTATCCCCATCTCCCCTTCCCCTCTTCTCCTCTCCTCCCCGTCCTCCCCTTTCCTCACCCCACTCCCTTCACCTCTTCTCCCCATTCCGCTCCATCTCCCCACCTCCCTCTTCCCACCCCCCTCTCCCCACCCCCATCATCTCCCCATCCCCCTGTTCTCCCCAGCTCCCCTCCCCAACCTCCCACCCCCATCATCTCCCCACCTCCCCGGGACTATCAGGTACCAGGTGGTGGATCTATTTAGAATCGGAAACTACAAGAAGAAAAGTTGTAATGGATTTTGTTGTTACTCTCACCCGAAGTAGTTTATATATTTTTAGATCTTTTCTCTCTACAATTACGCACCAAATATATAAATACATATTTTTGTCTATTTACCAGTTTATTGTTATTTAATTAGTGTAGAGCGTTCGTGTAAGGTAATTACTTGTGAAAATTGGAAAAGTTCTTGGGTACGTTTTCTTGAATGGGGAATTGATGACTGATTAGCGATATTTAATTGGTTTTTAATATGTTCGTTATATTAAGTTTGATGATGAGTCTCTTTCATATTTTATCACCTGTGTGTAGTGACGTTTTATTTCCCTTCTCGTTAATAATGTATTGTTGTCTAGGTAACCCCCCCCCCCCCCCCCCCCCCCAAAAAAAAATATAAATAAATAAATAAAAATAAAAAACACAGAAATAAACTATACTATATACCTGACTGTCATGGCTAAGTCTTATGTATCCCCTATCTGAGCCTCGAAAGATACTTACTAAAGACATGACATTTCCTCTCAAAGTTATGGTGGTAGTGTGTCACCTTTTATGTCTTTAAGGACGTTTGTGTGTGCTAATACCCAGTTGGCGTGTGGTGGGGGGGGTTAAGGGGGGTGGGGAGGGTGGAAGGGAAGGGAGGGGTGGGGGAGGGTGGGAGGGAAGGGGCAGGTGGGAAGGGAGGGGGGTGACAGAGGTGAAGTAAGGGAAGGAAGAGTGGGAGGGAGGGAAGGGTGGATGGGAGGGAGAGAGAAAGAGGTCTACAGAAGGGAGGGTTGGTGGGTGAGTGAGAAGGAGTGATGGGAGGGGTAGCAAAGGGAAGGATAGAGGGAGATTGAGAGTGAAGGAATGAAGGAATAGCTTAACGCGAGGGATGAAGGAAGAGGTTGACGAAGTAGAAGTATAGGGAAGGAAAGATAGTGAAGATAGATTGACAATAGAGATGGTTAAAGGGAAGGAAGGGGAGAGGAATAGTAAGGGTGATCGTCAAGGGGTAGAGAAAGGGGGATGTAGAAGGGACTGAATAGAAGGGAAAAAAGGAGAAAGAGTAGAGAGTGGGAAGTGAGATAGAGATAACAGGTAAAGATGAGAGGATTTAGAGATGAATAGAGAGAAGGAGAAGGAAAGGCAATATAGGGAAGGAGAAAGGAAGGGGAGGATAAAGGAGGTGGGAGGATATATAAAAGTGAAGAATAAACTATACTGATGCCCGTAATATCACACCTGTCCCGCTATTCCCTCTCCCTCTTCTCCTCCATCTCCTCTTCCCCCTCCTCCTCTTACTCCACTTCCTCCATTCAATCCCACTTCCTTCCCCACCTCCCCCCCCCTCCCCATCCATCCTCCTCCTCCTCCTCGACAACAAAAGCCAACGTCAGACTTATGACAGGAGGGTAGTCAGTTGTGTGTGTGTGTGTGTGTGTAGACGCTGTAGTAGGCGCTGTAGTAAGGAACATGGCGTGACAGAGGAGGAACGGGTGTTAATATAGTTTATGTGGTGGCCGCCATCTGTGTTCTGACGCCCCAGATGTGAGTCACAGAGAAAAGATGTCTGTCTGTATGTCTGGGGTGATAAAAAGATTCCTCTGTCTTTTTTGCCTGTGTGTGTGTGGTTTTGTGAAGCGTGTGTGTGTGTGTGTGTGTGTGTGTGTGTGTGTGTGTGTGTGTGTGTGTGTGTGTGTGTACAAGGTAGGTGTAACACAGGTACTCAGGTATACAAGGGAGGTGGTTGCCGGCCACAGTAATATCAAAGTTTCCCCTCGTCTGGCTCCATTTTCTTTAAACCCTTCCTCCTCATATGCTATCCTGATCTTTGAAGTTTCCCCCTTATATGCTGCGTTTTTTCTTATAGTTTTCCCTTCGTTTTCCGCCGTTTTCTTTGAAGTTTTCTCCTTTTCCTTCTCTCTTTAAAATCTTGTGGAGTGTTTCCCTCGTATGTTATTTTGTCCACTTTCGCCATTTTTTATTATGGGTATAAATTTCTAATAAGGATAGAATGTTTGTATTATTATTATTATTATTATTATTATTATTATTATTATTATTATTATTATTATTATTATTGTTTTGTGTGTGTGTGTGTGTGTGTGTGTGTGTGTGTGTGTGTGTGTGTGTGTGTGTTCTTCATTCTTCCCTCCTTCCTCTCACACTTGCTTCTCCTCTCCATCATACTAAAGTGGTGAGCAGCTTGAGACAGTCTCCATAAAGGACTTAGAACTTCTCATACTATCCTCTATCCTCTCTATCCTTCGTGCCCTTGATGAGGATAGGGAAAGAGTGGGAGTGAGGGGGGAGGGTAGAGGCTGTGGGGGCGTTAGAGGCTCGTGGGTAGCTTCCTTTAGAGCCTCGGAGATGGTGAATGCTATCAAGGTATGTGCCACAACCACAAGAAGATCCTCCTCCTCCTCCTCCTCCTCCTCCTCCTCCTCCTTCCTTCCTTCCCTCCTTCCCCCTATCCCCCTATCCTCTACCTGGTCTACCCCTACCTCCTCCCCAAACCCGTTCCCCCTCCCATACCCCTCCTTTCTCTCTACCCCTATCCCCTCCCTCCCCTACCCCTATCCCTTCCCCCCCTCTAACCCCGTCCCTTCCCGTCCCATCCTCCCATCCACCCCCAGCCCTGGCGGACTCTTAGGGACGTCCACCCCCCCCCCCCCTCCCACAGGACATATTGGTCAATAGAGGGTCCTGATAACGTCCAGGTGAGGGGGAGAAGGAAGGGGAAGAAGGGAGAGCAGAGAGGAGGTAGGAGACATGGAAGATGGAAGAGGGAAAGGAAGTGGGGAGGAGGAAGAGGAAGAAGGGAGAGCAGAGAGGGTGGAGAGGGAGAGGAGGGAGTGGGAGGGGAAGAGGGAGCAAGGTAGAGACATGAGAGGAGGAGGGGAGGGAGAGGGGGAGGTTCGAGGGGGGGTGTGTTGGTGGAATGTGAGGATGTAAGGAGAGAGAGAGAGAGAGAGAGAGAGAGAGAGAGAGAGAGAGAGAGAGAGAGAGAGAGAGAGAGAGTCAGTGGTGGGATGGAGATAGGATCTAGGTGAAGGGGGAAAGGGGGTTGGAGATGAAAAAGAGGAGAGAGGAAATGGTGAAAAGAAGAGAGAGAGGGGGATGTAGAGAAGAAGATGAGTTAGATGAGAACGAAAGAAAAAATAGGAGAAAGAGATCAAAAGGAGAGGGCGATAAAGAGATGAGGAGAGAGAGTGAGAAAGGGAATAAGGAGAGAATAGAAGAGAACAAAGGATTGAAGAGAGATATTGATGATCATACCTTTAGCCTTGACCACTGACTTCTGGTTGACCTCTGACATTGACCTTGACCACTGACATTGACCTTGACCACTGACATTGACCTTGACCCCTGACATTGACCTTGACCCCTGACATTGACCTGGTCCATGACATTGACCTTGACCACTGACATTGACCTTGACCACTGACATTGACCTGGTCCATGACATTGACCTTAATCTCTGACAGTGAACTTGACCCCTGACATTAACCTTAGCCTCTGATCTGAACCGTGACTTATGACATTGACCCTATCCTCTGATCTTGACCTCCTACATTGACCTTAGCCTATGACCTTGACCTGTGACCTCTGACGTTTGAATTTTCGAGCTTGAAATCGCCAGGCGTCTGTGTCTCCCAAAGAGCAGACAAACAGACAGACAGACAGACAGATTTACAGACAGACAGATAGACAGAAAGACAAACAGACAGACAGATACAAAAAATAGACACACATACTCTCCTGCCATAATAGGTCGAGGGATAAAGATGGTTCGGGGTTACCAAGACCATCATAAAGTTTAAATAAAAATAATAATAAATAAATAAATATATAAAATTTCTCCAAGGTCATCCAGGCCACTGTGACCTTTGACCTGGGGGGGGGGGGGGGGAAACAAGACCAATATATTACATCCTGGTCATTGGTGGACGGAAACTCGTGCTCTGGTGAGGTTGACCTTCCTCGTATTGGCCCTGATGTCTAAAAAGGAAACTCTCTCTCTCTCTCTCTCTCTCTCTCTCTCTCTCTCTCTCTCTCTCTCTCTCTCTCTCTCTCTCTCTCTCTCTCTCTCTCTCGGGATACGTGTTTGTGTTAAATAGGATAGTAGATGCTTAGACACTCGGGGTACAGTTCAACACACACACACACACACACACACACACACACACACACACACACACACACACACACACACCATTATTCATTCCAGTGTTTACTACAACACAGTCTCACTTCGTCGCCCGGTTAAGTCGCCCACATGAATACTAAGGAGTTGGTGACCTCCTGACCTCTCACCACACCCATCACCTAACCTCACTTAAGTTAACCTGACTCTAACGTAACCTAACGTAACATACCCTAACGCAACGCAACTTAACCTAAATTAACCTAACCTCATTTAAGTTAACCTAACGCTAACGCTAACATAACCTAACATAACATAACGCTAACCTAACCTAACGTAACCTAACCTAAATTAACCTAACCACACTAAGTTAACCTAACGCTAACGTAAGCCTAACGTAACCTGACCAAAGCTAACCAGTGAACCAAATGCTAGGTTCCTCTCCAGGGTGATTATTGTATAGTTGTTAATTTGTGTTTGTTTACTGATAGACAGAAGTACTTTATGAGACTTAGAGAGAGAGAGAGAGAGAGAGAGAGAGAGAGAGAGAGAGAGAGAGAGAGAGAGAGAGAGAGAGAGAGAGAGATAGTGAGTGAAAAGTTGAGGGGAAAGAAAGAAGCATAAGGAGAGAAGGGATAGGGAAGTAGGAAAGGGAGGAGAGAGAGAGGGAGGGGGGGTAGGGAGGAAGGGTAAGGACATTTCTAGTTACTTAGTGACGGTTCACATTTTACCTAAGTGAGATATGCCAGCGGTGTGTGTGTGTGTGTGTGTGTGTGTGTGTGTGTGTGTGTGTGTGTGTGTGTGTGTGTGTGTATAACGTAAGGGAAGGAGGGCGGGAGGGGAGGGGAGGTGAAGAAGGAGGAAAGGTGAAATAGGGGAAAGAGAAGGAGGGGCAAGGCAAGCAGGAGGGGAGACGAAGGGGGGAAGGGAGAAGTGACAGAGAGAAGTTGGTGAAAGAAATAATGAGGAATACAAATAGTGACGACAGACAGAGAGATAAATGGAGATAAAGACAGGGAGACAGACAGACAGACAGAAAGACAAACAGACAGACAAAAAAAAACTCTTGAGAACAGACGTATACCGGGTGTATAAAATTAGAAGCTGTAAGTATTATGTGAATCAAAAGCAGATAATCTTGACAAAAAAAAAAAAAAGTAAGTGCCAAATGAAGAGCTCTGAGTTAACACACGAAGACAAATGACATAATTTACCAACTTTTGTCTTTTACGAAGTCACCCCAAAATTCTATTAACAGAGACAAAGAAAACGGAATTAAAAAAAAAAAATTCACTTGTGCATTAACATTAGTGAATCGTAATGTCTCCCCCCCCCCCCCCCCACATGCTGTTAGGAGTCCACACCAGGAGTCTTTATTCTTCCTGTGTTATAATAGAGTCTCAGTGTTACTTTCGACGCCATATTGATTGTTATCTTTGTATTGTGTCTTATACTGAATTAATGAAAACGAAAAAGTACACTTGTGAAATTCATGCCTCATACACGTAGGTTTACAGGGGGCTGACGAGGCTTACTGGGGGCTGACGAGGCTTACTGGGGGAAACGAGGCTTACTGGGGGAGACGAGGCTTACTGGGGGAGACGAGGCTTACTGGGGGCTGACGAGGCTTACTGGGGGAGACGAGGCTTACTGGGGGAGACGAGGCTTACAGGGGGAGACGAGGCTTACAGGGGGAGACGAGGCTTACTGGGGGATGACGAGGCTTACAGGGGGCTGACGAGGCTTACTGGGGGAGACGAGGCTTACTGGGGGCTGACGAGGCTAACAGGGGGAGACGAGGCTTACAGGGGGCTGACGAGGCTTACAGGGGGCTGACGAGGCTTACAGGGGGCTGACGAGGCTTACAGGGGGCAGACGAGGCTTACAGGGGGCTGACGAGGCTTACTGGGGGCTGACGAGGCTTACAGGGGGAGACGAGGCTTACAGGGGGAGACGAGGCTTACAGGGGGCTGACGAGGCTTACTGGGGGCTGACGAGGCTTACAGGGGGAGACGAGGCTTACAGGGGGCTGACGAGGCTTACTGGGGGCTGACGAGGCTTACAGGGGGAGACGAGGCTTACAGGGGGCTGACGAGGCTTACAGGGGGAGACGAGGCTTACAGGGGGCTGACGAGGCTTACGGGGGGCTGACGAGGCTTACAGGGGGAGACGAGGCTTACAGGGGGCTGACGAGGCTTACAGGGGGAGACGAGGCTTACAGGGGGCTGACGAGGCTTACAGGGGGAGACGAGGCTTATGGGGGGCTGACGAGGCTTACAGGGGGAGACGAGGCTTACAGGGGGAGACGAGGCTTACTGGGGGCTGACGAGGCTTACAGGGGGCTGACGAGGCTTACAGGGGGCTGACGAGGCTTACAGGGGGAGACGAGGCTTACAGGGGGCTGACGAGGCTTACAGGGGGCTGACGAGGCTTACAGGGGGCTGACGAGGCTTACAGGGGGAGACGAGGCTTATGGGGGGCTGACGAGGCTTACAGGGGGAGACGAGGCTTACAGGGGGAGACGAGGCTTACAGGGGGAGACGAGGCTTACTGGGGACACACAAGGCTTACAGAGGACGCACGAAGCTTACACAGGACACACGAAGCTTACACAGGACACACAAAGTTTACACAGGACACACGAGGCTTACAGAGGACACACGAGGCTTACAGAGGACACACGAGGCTTACACAGGTCACACGAAGCTTACACAGGGCACACGAGGCTTACAGAGGACACACGAGGCTTACACAGGTCACACGAAGCTTACACAGGGCACACGAGGCTTACAGAGGACACACGAGGCTTACACAGGTCACACGAAGCTTACACAGGGCACACGAGGCTTACAGAGGACACACGAGGCTTACACAGGACACACAAAGTTTACACAGGACACACGAGGCTTACAGAGGACACTCGAAGCTTACACAGGTCACACGAGGCTTACACAGGGCACACCACACCTCCTATAAGTTTTATTTCCAGTCATAGAGCAACAAAGTTTTTTCCTGCCGTCTAGTAAGGAGGGGAACTCTGATTACGAAACACGGCCACTATGCATCAAATAGATCAGCTAAATTAAAAGTAATCGAAGTTGGAGTAACCTGCCGACGATCCAATCGAACTAAAATAACTTTCCTGCTCCCCTAATGTGAGTCATTTTGTTCCTGCCTCCTCTTGTGCCGGGGTGGGGGAGGGGGTGACCCAGCCGCCATAATACAGCGTCCACTGTAAACATTGCCGCTTTACTTATGATGAATCTTCGGTGTTTTCTTTATAATTTTACAGCCAAGTTGTTATTAATGTTTTGTGTTAGTGTATTGTAAAATTACAGAGGGTATAGTAGAGGCCTTAAAATAAGAGACAATCAATGAGAAAATGTTGATAATTCTAAAATGGAACCATCTTCTAAGCGGCCAGTCAGGGTCCCCCAAGGGAGGCAGCCTGAGCCAGCTCCTGGGGCCTCCTGGGACGGCTGCTCGACGGTGGGCTCGTAAAGTCTTCATTTGGGATAATTCCTCCGTCGAGAAGCGTTAGAAGGACTATATTTTTACACTGGGAAGAAAGCCAGAGGGACAGACCTGTACACGCCCACACTCAAAACTTGGCTGTGTGGTCCGCCCCGGGTGTTGAAGAATTTACCTAAACACAGTTTCCAATTTAAAGTAACAACACTGCACACTATCTCAGTTCACAAAACACGCGGCCTGAATCCTAGCAGACAGTTTCCTGATGCACAAAATACATTAACGCTGGACCAGACCTTACTGATGAGGTGAAGAAACCCATTAGCTACAAATCCATGATAAATTCAAATGGGCCCCAAACCTAATGGGCCCCAGACCTAATGGGCCCCAATCTAGTCTAAATTAGGTTGAGTTGGAACCATTAAGACTTGGGGCCCACCTCAATCTGACCTAACACAACCTAGTCATCAGGATTGGGCCACAGTTCTATTGTTTAGGTTAGGTTAGGTTAGGGTAGGGTAGGTTAGGGTAGGGTAGGTTAGGTTAGGTTAGGGTAGGTTAGGGTAGGGTAGGTTAGGGTAGGGTAGGGTAGGTTAGGTTAGGGTAGGGTAGGGTAGGGTAGGGTAGGTTAAGGTAGGGTAGGTTAGGGTAGGGTAGGTTAGGGTAGGGTAGGTTAGGGTAGGTTAAGGTAGGGTAGGGTAGGGTAGGGTAGGTTAAGGTAGGGTAGGGTAGGGTAGGTTAGGGTCGGGTAGGGTAGGTTAAGGTAGGGTAGGTTAAGGTAGGGTAGGTTAAAGTAGGGTAGGGTAGGGTAGGTTAGGGTAGGGTAGGTTAGGGTAGGTTAAGGTAGGTTAAGGTAGGGTAGGTTAGGGTATTGTAGGGTAGGTTAGGGTAGGGTAGGGTAGGGTAGGTTAAGGTAGGGTAGGGTAGGTTAGGGTAGGGCAGGATTTATCAAGACTGGGGTCCATATGACAAGTCACTAAGTTCCACGAATACCGACATCTACAATAACTTGACTCACCGTAACTCACCCGCACCACACCACCTTCCTGACACACATACAGTACATCATGTGTTATACAGAAGTCAATAAAGAATTAGTACCTAGTGTAAAATTAGATTAATATATGGCGACAATCAATCAAATTTATAGATACAATTTTGACACCACGAAGGAAAAATTATCAATATATGACTACCTTAATTTATATATGAATTAATACAAAAATTTATAATAATTGTACTTGATATCTGACCTTTTGCCAGTGATATATTGACCTTCCACTGTGACCTTGACCTTAGACTCGATTGAAACTAAAACACATTGACCTCGTCCTGGACATTAACCACCCAAAATAGCCGCTATTTTTTTTATCTTTCTTAAAAACATATAGAAAAAAGTTAGTCTAAATATATAACTCCAATAATACGAACTTAAACAATAACTATGAATAAGATAACAAAGATAAATATATAGACATTATGTAAGAAGGAATAAAAGAGAACCAGAGATAATGAGATTCAATTATATAAAAGGGAGATGACACGGACAGAAAAAAAACAGAGAAGGAGAAAGATGGACAAATAGATAAGATATAATGATAAAAAAAAGATAGAAGGAGAAAAAAGGGAATAAATATACGAATGAGAGAGACTGTCTGTGCTCGTGTTTCTTCAGGAATATATAGTTATGAGGTAGAGAATCGTGTGTGTGTGTGTGTGTGTGTGTGTGTGTGTGTGTGTGTGTGTGTGTGTGTGTGTACATAATTTTTTTGGGTGTTGATGTAATAATGTTGATGCAATATTGATTTGATTCGTAGTTTGTCAGACTCTCTCTCTCTCTCTCTCTCTCTCTCTCTCTCTCTCTCTCTCTCTCTCTCTCTCTCTCTCTCTCTCTCTCTCTCTCTCTCTCAATCATAAAGTTTTCTGGTTTTAGAAACGTGATATTTTTTTTATATATTTTTTTTTTCCCATTTCATAGAGTTACCTGGTATGTTTAGTCTCCATATCTGACTTATTTGCGAGTCTAAGGATTCGTATCTCAGGAGTATTACGTCCAGAGTACTTTTGAAAATCTCCTCTTTCTATCAGTCTAGGGTAGGTCTCCTGGGTGTTAACTAGTTCTGCTGGGTCTCAACTAGGTCTCTTGGGTCTCAACCAGGTCTCGTGGCTATACGTTAGTTTGGGACCACTGACTCATCATATCTTATAGTAGGTGATCACCTCTGGCGGGCGGACGATGACTCTATGAACCCTTCCTTCCATTAACCATAGACCCCTCTTGTGTTGACCCGCTTGAAGGACTCCCTCGAGAGAACCATCACTCAACACGTCCAGGTTCACGATAAACAGAGGTATAACTACGTGACCTGGTGTAACTACAGACAAGCGAACATACTAACTGATACATATAATCGTCTTGTAGTAAAGGGTATAGTTATATTTATGTGTGGTTGGTTATGTATAATATATATTTTTTAATATACCTTAAGGATATATTTATATATGTATGAATGAATGGATATGCGGTAGTGAAGGGTGTTAAGAGGTTTATGTCCCAGAAGTTCCTGTTGTTCGTGGTGTAGAAAGTTTAGCTTGGTCTTGTAAATAATCCTCCTCGCCCCCTGCCAGGCCATTGAACCCTCCAGCATAGGGACATTTGTTACTTAATATTAACCTATCATGCCCCCAGTCAGCGTTGTAACCTCCCTGTCCCTAGTAAATCAAATTGTACAGAGATCACATGTAAGACCTCCGTGACTCTTAAACTCTTGGGGTCAATTAAGAGTCAAGAGTTTGTTAGATTTAAGTGTGAGTGGTGTTAACTTTTGTTCAGTTACAATTCTCACCCTCAGGACATTTGATAATATCTAAGGAATGCGACTGGTGGGGGAATGAACAGTGTCATCTAGTCTCAGGCATGTGTGTTTCCTCGATATATAAAGAGTTAAATCACGAGTTGACAATAATCTAGGTAGTGTTTCTTCTTTGTTGAGTGAGGCGTGAGGATGGGGTGCCAGACCACAGCCACAGAGGAGAGTGTGGGAAGGAGATGATGATACTATTAACACATGATAAAACAAGAGGCTGCAACAACTAAAGTACTGAGATGGATTCTTCACCTGTTCCTCACAAGCTGTTCAGTGAGTCAGTGGTAAAGAGACCACGTACAATATTTCCTGAACACATCACTAATAAATTTCTAAATCAAATGAACTCTGCAAACATATTCTATTTTAGTTGTACCAAAATGCATTGCAATTCACGGAACTAAAGTTAAAACGAAGGTAACGACGACTTAACCAGATTTTGATGAGTTCCTCACCAGCCTGAGAACTCGCAGCTTGTGTAAAATGGATATATTACTTAATAAGAGAACTCACCAATGTGTGGGGCTTAGTTGAGAACTGTACACCAGAATCAATGTCTCTCTGCAGAAGCTCAGGGGAGAAGACTGCGGGAATTATCAATAAGAGAGCACACACACTAGCATGGTGGTGGAGGTGTGGTGGGAACAGATACCCACTACAGGTATTCTCTCGTGTACGAACTAAGAGAAGGTCGGCTTGCTGCTCCAATCAGGGACTTCCAGTGAAGAACTTCATCAGTCCAAATGATAATGGCGTCAGAGGGACTTCCTGCCTTACCACTTAACCTCATTTACATTACACCCACCGCTTTCAGGGTCTACCGATACCACATAATATATAATATACAGTATGTGTGTTTAAGTGTTTTATATATTATGTATAAAATATAAAAATACGTCCGTTAGCTGTATGAGTCAAAGTACACGAGCATCAACTCCTGCTGGCCGCGGCAATGCCCCCATACGATGTAAGAGGTGCACAATAAACTAGCGCTCGGGGAAACATCTGATTCTGGATGGCTTTAGTTTAATTGTTTATATTACACTACACTACGCTGAGTAACAGAGAGTTCTGTCTGTCATAGTTTGTATTTGTTGATGAAATATTGTAATGATTGTGTTACGGGCTTAAGACCTTAGTGTTGAAGTGTAGTGATAACATTATAACATTAAACGTAGAGTTGTTTTCAAAAGCCAGAACAAAACTGACTCTATCTCGGGGTTGTGTAGCGGATATATATGTATTTTAATTCATTTACATAACACTATATACATCCATTCGCGTAACCGTAAAAAAATTAAATATACATATACACGTGACTAAGCATGTGTGTACGACTGTATACCAAGTGTGTATGCCTGCAGGTGTGTGTATGTGTCTTCAGTGAGGCGCCACCACACACACACACGCACACACTACCCCCCTCTGATCGCTACGCCGCCCACTGACCTGGAAAATGGTATGCCGTTTTTTGTTTTGTTTACGTCCGGGTTGTAAAATAGCGTAGAGTGATGCGTGTTTTATAGGTAAACAAGGCCATTCCCTCAATTGTTCTCTCTGTTCGCTTAACTATAAGGAGGAGGGGGAGGTAGGAGGGGGAGGGATAGGATGGGGGGGGCAGGTGAGAGACAGGGGCAGGTGGGAGAGAGGGGGGGAGGTGGGAGAGAGGGGGGGAGGTGGGAGAGAGAAACAGAGGTGGGATTTAAAGGTTCTGTGTTAAGGGATAATTTAGTGTGTGTGTGTGTGTGTGTGTGTGTGTGTGTGTGTGTGTGTGTGTGTGTGTGTGTGTGTCCATTAGCTAAATCCAGGTGCCAATATAGTGAAGAATGACTAGGGGGCAGGTGATGGACGTGAGCTTTCTGCCGTCCACTACCTGAGCCTGATTAAGTGAGGCCAGATAGTGACTCTCAACAGCTGGATTTACCCAGACGGAACAATGATAAATAGAGAGAGAGAACACAGACAAACAGACAGACAGATAGAGAGGACAAAGACAGAGACAGAGAAGACAAAGGCATATAGACAGAGGGAGAGAGAAAACAAAGACGGAGAGATAGAGAGAGAGAAGACAAAGAAAGACAGAGAAAATCCAGAGAGAGATAGAAAGTACAGACAAAAACAGACTGACAGAGAAGACAAAGACATGTAAACAGAGAGGGAGAGGAGAAGGACAGACAGGCAGACAGAAGACAAAGAAAAGACAGACAAAAAGAGACTAAGTGTGGGAGGGAGCAGATGAGGAATAAGAAAGAGAAAGAAATAAGAAGAGAAGAAGGGATAGAATGAGAGAGAAAGGGAGCAGAAAAAGAACAAGAGGAGAGAGAGAGAGAGAGAGAGAGAGAGAGAGAGAGAGAGAGAGAGAAGTAATGCTCAAAAGAGAAACTGGGTCTCACGAGTGTTTGATTTATCGAATTTTGAGATGTCAAGATAAGATGCTGCGTAGGGAGAGAGAACTAGATGACGGAGGCACACACACACACACACACACACACAGACAACATATTCTTAAAAGTTATAAAAGTCTAAGGTTATAACCATAAACGTTTCACTTACTCTTAAATCTAGTATTTGTTACTGATATTTAACCTTTAGACCTAGACAGTATTTCTGACCTCTGACCTAGACAGTATTTCTGACCTCTGACCTAGACAGTATTTCTGACCTCTATCCTTTGACCAAGACAGTATTTCTGACCTCTGACCTTTGACCCAGACAGTATATCTGACCTCTCACCTTAAAAGAATATGTGTCTTGAAATGTTATTGTTAATAGTTTGATGATTGGCTCTTATAAATGGGGTTAACAAAAGTGTTTCTGTGTCCTGGATATTATTACTGACCTCTGACCTTTGACCTGAAACAGTGTCCTAGATGATATTACTGACCTCTGAGTTTGACCTTGACAGTGGGGCCAATAATATATATCTTAGAGTTTTGGGTACAGATTCAATATTTTTGTGCCGCCTAGAGTCCATCTTTCAATAGTTAAACGTAATGAGTATTTTGCCATGAACCCGCGAACCAGTGAATCCATGAACTCTTGAATCAGTGAACCCGTGAATTTGTGAACCTGTCAATATGTTAATCAGCAAACATGTGAACCCGTGAATTTCTTAACCTCTGAACCCACAAACCCGTGAACCTACCCTAGCCTAACCAAACCTACCCTAACCTAACCTAACCCCCTCGATAACATTTAGGGTGTTTAACCATAGAAAAAATAAACATAAGTGTCTAATAGTCAAGTTATGCCAGGAAGATCATCTCACACAGCCATCACACTCAGCCAAGCCTCACTTAAACATTATCACATCATTATAGTGGTAAAATATCGCATCCAAATGGGTAATTACTCAGACTGTCTTATAGTGTCTGGGAGTAATATATTTTGTGTTGATTTACGGTAATGAGAGTTTGTTGGTTATTTACGGCTGAGGAGTAGGAGATAATTATTTATATTAAACAATTATTTTCCTACACACACACACACACACACACACACACACACACACACACACACACACACACACACACACACACACACACACACACACACACACACACACACCTTTCCTCTCCCACACATATCCCTCTCCCACACTCTCCCTCACATCTTTCCTCTCCCACACTCCCACATACTCTCTTCTCTTCCAGCAGTCTTTTGCGTTTAGGTCATCAAGGTGACTTCCACTTTACCCGGGAGGTTTCCTAGAAGGGGTTTTACGGATGTTGTCTTCCAAGGAGGAGTCCAAAGAGGATTTTTCTTTATGGCTGGGAGGCTTCAGTGGAGGTTCTTTGAGGCTTTCGTTATCTTGCCTTCCAATTTGATTCAAGTGGGAATCATCACTTTGGGAGACTTCCAAGAAAACTTTAAAACTATTATGCTCAGAGGCTTCCAGTCAGGCATAATCTTACTTCTTAATGAACGTGGAGACTGCCAAGATCTTTCATGGGGCTTCTTATACACCAGGAGGCTTCCAGGGAGGTTCAATGTAGCTGGGATTCAAGAGAGAGACGTCGCTACTTCCAATCACCTGGGAGGCTTCCGGGTAGTGCCGTCGTGGGTTTAAAGGGCCACCAAGCATGACGGGAACACCAGCACAAGATCGACTTAAAGAAGAATTTTTGGGCTGTAAAATGACTTTAATTAAGGTTGGCTCGTGCACGGTGCTGAGGCCACTTGCTGGACAGGTGTGAGCACTTGTGGTAATTAGTCTACCTGCCAGATTTACTTCCAAAGAAATAATAATTAACTTTGAGATTTGTGAACAAGATTGTATTTAAGATAAGCTGTAAAAGTAAATTATTTATTGTATTTGTTGTAATATTCAGACAAATTTTATTTCTTAAGATTTACTGCACAAACAATACTAATATCAGAGATTTGTTACATTAATTCAACAGCGAAACAAATTAGATAATAAATCATTTACTTCCGAAAATTTTCCAATAAGAGAATATTTGTATTTCAAAATTTAGAAATAAATTGTTCCTAAATTAAATATTCTCGAAAAATTAATAAATTATCTTAGAGACTTGTGAATAAACGACACGTAGAATAAACCCCGAGATATTTAATTCACCTTAACAGCAAATTAGGGAATAAATTGTATGAAATAGATTATACCTTTAATGGCTAAAAAAATAATATTAATGTTGTAATGAAAAATCAATTATACTTTAATTGAGATGATAATAATCGCTGTGAGACTTTTAATTAAAGAAAATAAGACCTAATTATACCATCAGGGTTATTGAATACGATAAAGAAAGCGCTTTAATGACATGACCTATGAGTGAGAGGAAGGTTATGTTAAGATTATTATTATTATTATTATCATCCTTATTATTGTTATTATCATCATCGTCATTATTCTTATTGTTATTATCATTACCATCATCATCATCACCATCCTCCTCTTAATCATCCCACAACACATCAACGTACAGCATCCCACATCATCCTACAGCATCCCACATCATCCTACAGCATCCCACATCACCCCACATCACCCCACATCATCCTACATCACCCCACATCATCCTACAACCCCAAAGTCTCGTCAGCCATTTGAAGTATAGTTTTTCAGGGAGTGTACACACACACACACACACACACACACACACACACACACACACACACACACACACACACACACACACACACACACACAGGCTTTACATCGCCAGCCAAAATTTGCAACATCACGCAATGTATTCATGGTTTCTGCAACAAACGGCCACGCTCAGCATCACACGAAGTAACATTCAAGTTTTCCTCCTGAACCAAAAATCAGAATGGCGCTAAAAGTGAAATTTGCGCTGCGTGGAGAAACTATTTTGTACCGAGCTCACCAAGTAGAGCTGCCACTGTCGCACCATCACCATCACATCATTGTCACCAAACGCTACCATCACCATCACACTACCATCACACCATCATCACCATCACACTACCATCACACCATCATCACCAACCACTACCATCACACTACCATCACCATCACATCATCGTCACCAAACGCTACCATCACCATCATCATCACCATCACACTACCATCACACCATCATCACCATCACACTACCATCACACCATCATCACCATCACACTACCATCACACCATCATCACCAACCACTACCATCACACTACCATCACCATCACCATTATCACCATCACACCATCATCACCATCACACTACCATCACACCATCATCACCAACCACTACCATCACACTACCATCACCATTATCACCATCACTCCATCACATCACCATCACACAAAAAACATCTCAACATCTCAGTGAATCACAACACTTAATAATTTCCTCGTAGACAAAGGAGATGAGTGTCTGAGTGAGTTTTGTTACAGGAATCTTTTTTACTTTAGCATCACGTCCGTCCCTTGTGTGTGTGTGTGTGTGTGTGTGTGTGTGTGTGTGTGTGTGTGTGTGTGTGTGTGTGTGTGTGTGTGTGTTTCTGTATTAATGACAGTAATTAAAGTCACGTTTTCCTTCTACATTATCAGCGTCTAATAGCTTATTCATTATCTATTGAATGATTATGTACATAATTATGCTTATTAGTCCGTGAACCAGAAAGCGATATCCTTCCAACACATTAGTGACCTGACCTGACCTGACCTAACCTAACCTAACCTCTCTCTCTCTCTCTCTCTCTCTCTCTCTCTCTCTCTCTCTCTCTCTCTCTCTCTCTCTCTCTCTCTCTCTCTCTCTCTCACACAAAGTCACCGTGAAGCAGAGTAAGGCAGCGTGTGTACCCCAGTGTGTGATGGTGGTGCTGCCCTGGGTGAGTGTGTCTCTGTGTCACGTCTCCCCAACCCTCCCACACCACCTACGTCATCTCCTCCCACACATTCAACCACCTTCCCCAGTTCCCTTACCACCCCCTCGCCCCCCACACACACACTCTACCACCTCCCCACACCCACACACTTTTAACTCTTCTCCCTGTCTCCCCAACTTTTCATATTCCATTCCCCATCCCTCCCTCCCTCACATTCCATTTTCCCTTCCTTCCTTCCCCACATTCCGTTCCCTCTTCCCTCTCACTCCACTCTACAGCTTCCTTCCCCACATTCCGTTCCCTCTTCCCTCTCACTCCACTCTACAGCTTCCTTCCCCTTCACCTAAGCTTTACTCCTCTGCGTCTCCCATTACCCACCACTCTCTTCCTTACTCTCCCTTCCTCAGTACCGCCCCCTAACCCCTCCCTTCCTCCTTCCTATAACTTCCTCTTCCACACACACACACACACACACACACACACATACATCAACATACACCAACACACAAACATACATACATACTCGTGAAAGACAAGAGTAAACAACGCCGTTTTGTTTATGATATACTGTAGTCTCTGTACCAAGAGAGAGGGAGAGACACACACACACACACACACACACACACACACACACACACACACACACAAAGCCAGCACAACATCCACAAAGTAAACACACAAATCAAAATACCAAGACAGGGGTTCCATCACTCTCGCCCTCCACAGACAGACAGACGGACAAAGAGACAGACTGAAAGAAGGAAAGACAAACAAACAGACAGACAGCATCCACAAGAGACAGAAAGCATCCACAAGAGACAGACAGACAGACAGACAGCATCCACAAGAGACAGACAGACAGACAGACAGCATCCACAACAGACAGACAGACAGACAGACAGACAGACAGACAACATCCACAAGAGACAGACAGACAGACAGACAGACAACATCCACAAGAGACAGACAGACAGACAGACAGCATCCACAAGAGACAGACAGACAGACAGACAGACAGACAGACAGACAACATCCACAAGAGACAGACAGACAGACAGACAGACAACATCCACAAGAGACAGACAGACAGACAGACAGACAACATCCACAAGAGACAGACAGACAGACAGACAGACAGACAGACAACATCCACAAGAGACAGACAGACAGACAGACAGCATCCACAAGAGACAGACAGACAGACAGACAGACAGACAACATCCACAAGAGACAGACAGACAGACAGACAACATCCACAAGAGACAGACAGACAGACAGACAGACAGACAGACAACATCCACAAGAGACAGACAGACAGACAGACAACATCCACAAGAGACAGACAGACAGACAGACAGCATCCACAAGAGACAGACAGACAGCATCCACAAGAGACAGACAGACAGACAGACACATCCACAAGAGACAGACAGACAGACAGACAGACAGACAGACAACATCCACAAGAGACAGACAGACAGACAGACAGCATCCACAAGAGACAGACAGACAGACAGACAGACAGACAGACAGACAGACAACATCCACAAGAGACAGACAGACAGACAGACAGACAACATCCACAAGAGACAGACAGACAGACAGACAGACAACATCCACAAGAGACAGACAGACAGACAGACAGACAGACAGACAACATCCACAAGAGACAGACAGACAGACAGACAGCATCCACAAGAGACAGACAGACAGACAGACAGACAACATCCACAAGAGACAGACAGACAGACAGACAGACAGACAGACAACATCCACAAGAGACAGACAGACAGACAGACAACATCCACAAGAGACAGACAGACAGACAGACAGCATCCACAAGAGACAGACAGACAGCATCCACAAGAGACAGACAGACAGACAGACAACATCCACAAGAGACAGACAGACAGACAGACAGACAGACAGACAACATCCACAAGAGACAGACAGACAGACAGACAACATCCACAAGAGACAGACAGACAGACAGACAGCATCCACAAGAGACAGACAGACAGACAGACAGCATCCACAAGAGACAGACAGACAGACAGACAGCATCCACAAGAGACAGACAGACAGACAGCATCCACAAGAGACAGACAGACAGACAGACAGACAACATCCACAAGAGACAGACAGCATCCACAAGAGACAGACAGACAGACAGACAGACAGACAGCATCCACAAGAGACAGACAGACAGACAGCCAGACAACATCCACAAGAGACAGACAGACAGACAGACAGACAGACAACATCCACAAGAGACAGACAGACAGACAGACAGCATCCACAAGAGACAGACAACATCCACAAGAGACAGACAGACAGACAGACAACATCCACAAGAGACAGACAGACAGACAGACAGACAGACAGACAACATCCACAAGAGACAGACAGACAGACAGACAACATCCACAAGAGACAGACAGACAGACAGACAGCATCCACAAGAGACAGACAGACAGCATCCACAAGAGACAGACAGACAGACAGACAACATCCACAAGAGACAGACAGACAGACAGACAGACAGACAGACAACATCCACAAGAGACAGACAGACAGACAGACAACATCCACAAGAGACAGACAGACAGACAGACAGACAGACAGACAGACAACATCCACAAGAGACAGACAGACAGACAGACAGCATCCACAAGAGACAGACAGACAGACAGACAGCATCCACAAGAGACAGACAGACAGACAGACAGACATCCACAAGAGACAGACAGACAGACAGACAGACAACATCCACAAGAGACAGACAGACAGACAGACAGCATCCACAAGAGACAGACAGACAGACAGACAGACAGACAGCATCCACAAGAGACAGACAGACAGACAGACAACATCCACAAGACAGACAGACAGACAGACAGACAGACAACATCCACAAGAGACAGACAGACAGACAGACAGCATCCACAAGAGACAGACAACATCCACAAGAGACAGACAGACAGACAGACAACATCCACAAGAGACAGACAGACAGACAGACAGACAGACAGACAACATCCACAAGAGACAGACAGACAGACAGACAACATCCACAAGAGACAGACAGACAGACAGACAGACAACATCCACAAGAGACAGACAGACAGACAGACAGACAGACAGACAACATCCACAAGAGACAGACAGACAGACAGACAGCATCCACAAGAGACAGACAGACAGACAGCATCCACAAGAGACAGACAGACAGACAGACAGCATCCACAAGAGACAGACAGACAGACAGACAGACAACATCCACAAGAGACAGACAGACAGACAGACAGCATCCACAAGAGACAGACAGACAGACAGACAGACAACATCCACAAGAGACAGACAGGCAGACAGACAACATCCACAAGAGACAGACAGACAGACAGACAGACAACATCCACAAGAGACAGACAGACAGACAGACAGACAGACAACATCCACAAGAGACAGACAGACAGACAGACAACATCCACAAGAGACACACAGACAGACAGACAGACAGACAGACAGCATCCACAAGAGACAGACAGACAGACAGCATCCACAAGAGACAGACAGACAGACAGACAGCATCCACAAGAGACAGACAGACAGACAGACAACATCCACAAGAGACAGACAGACAGACAGCATCCACAAGAGACAGACAGACAACATCCACAAGAGACACACAGACAGACAGACAGACAGACAGACAACATCCACAAGAGACAGACAGACAGACAGACAACATCCACAAGAGACAGACAGACAGACAGACAGACAACATCCACAAGAGACAGACAGACAGACAGACAGACAGACAGACAGACAACATCCACAAGAGACAGACAGACAGACAGACAGCATCCACAAGAGACAGACAGACAGACAGACAACATCCACAAGAGACAGACAGACAGACAGACAGACAGACAGACAACATCCACAAGAGACAGACAGACAGACAACATCCACAAGAGACAGACAGACAGACAGACAGCATCCACAAGAGACAGACAGACAGACAGACAACATCCACAAGAGACAGACAGACAGACAACATCCACAAGAGACAGACAGACAGACAGACAGACAACATCCACAAGAGACAGACAGACAGACAACATCCACAAGAGACAGACAGACAGACAGACAGCATCCACAAGAGACAGACAGACAGACAGACAACATCCACAAGAGACAGACAGACAGACAACATCCACAAGAGACACACAGACAGACAGACAGACAGACAGACAGCATCCACAAGAGACAGACAGACAGACAGACAGACAACATCCACAAGAGACAGACAGACAGACAGACAACATCCACAAGAGACAGACAGACAGACAGCATCCACAAGAGACAGACAGACAGACAGACAACATCCACAAGAGACAGACAGACAGACAGACAGCATCCACAAGAGACAGACAGACAGACAGACAGCATCCACAAGAGACACAGACAGACAGACAGACAGACAGACAGACAGCATCCACAAGAGACAGACAGACAGACAGACAACATCCACAAGAGACAGACAGACAGACAGACAGCATCCACAAGAGACAGACAGACAGACAGACAGACAGACAGACAGACAGCATCCACAAGAGACAGACAGACAGACAGACAGACAGCATCCACAAGAGACAGACAGACAGACAGACAGACAGCATCCACAAGAGACAGACAGACAGACAGACAGCATCCACAAGAGACAGACAGACAGACAACATCCACAAGAGACAGACAGACAGACAGCATCCACAAGAGACAGACAGACAGACAGACAACATCCACAAGAGACAGACAGACAGACAGACAACATCCACAAGAGACAGACAGACAGACAACATCCACATTGTAAACACACACAACAAAACACTAAGACAAGGGTTCCCTCACTCTCGCCCTCCACTATGCTCTGAGTTTTTTTTTTTTTAGGTCGCTGGCATGAAGTTTGAAACCTTCATTAGCTAATGAAACTAATACCGGGGCTCCTGGCTGGTGGCTCTAAGTGGATGACAGCTTCGGGGGGGTAAGAAGAGTTAAAGACGTACCTGCTTAATTATGTGAGTCCTCGTGTGGCTCTAGTGTGGCAGGGTGAGAATGGTGTGGCACTGTGGCAGGGTAAGGTTGGTGTAGAAGGGTGAGGATGGTGTGGCACTGTGGCAGGGTAAGGTTGGTGTAGAAGGGTGAGGATGGTGTAGCAGGGTGAGGATGGTGTGGCAGGGTGAGGTTGGTGTGGCAGGGTGAGGTTGGTGTGGCAGGGTGAGGATGGTGTGGCAGGGTGAGGTTGGTGTGACAGGGTGAGGATGGTGTGGCACTGTGGCAGGGTAAGGTTGGTGTAGAAGGGTGAGGATGGTGTAGAAGGGTGAGGATGGTGTGGCAGGGTGAGGATGGTGTGGCAGGGTGAGGTTGGTGTGGCAGGGTGAGGATGGTGTGGCAGGGTGAGGTTCGTGTAGAAGGGTGAGGATGGTGTGGCAGGGTGAGGATGGTGTGGCAGGGTGAGGATGGTGTGGCAGGGTGAGGTTGGTGTGACAGGGTGAGGATGGTGTAGCAGGGTGAGGGTGTAGAAGGGTGAGGATGGTGTAGAAGGGTGAGGATGGTGTGGCAGGGTGAGGTTGGTGTGGCAGGGTGAGGTTGGTGTGGCAGGGTGAGGTTGGTGTGGCAGGGTGAGGATGGTGTAGCAGGGTGAGGATGGTGTGGCAGGGTGAGGTTGGTGTGACAGGGTGAGGTTGGTGTGGCAGGGTGAGGTTGGTGTGGCAGGGTGAGGATGGTGTGGCAGGGTGAGGTTGGTGTGGCAGGGTGAGGATGGTATAGAAGGGTGAGGATGGTGTGGCAGGGTGAGGATGGTGTGACAGGGTGATGATGGTGTAGCAGGGTGAGGATGGTATGGCAGGGTGAGGATGGTGTGGCAGGGTGAGGATGGTATAGAAGGGCGAGGATGGTGTGGCAGGGTGAGGATGGTGTGGCAGGGTGAGGTTGGTATAGAAGGGTGAGGATGGTGTGGCAGGGTGAGGATGGTGTGACAGGGTGATGATGGTGTAGCAGGGTGAGGATGGTATGGCAGGGTGAGGTTGGTGTGGCAGGGTGAGGTTGGTGTGGCAGGGTGAGGTTGGTGTGGCAGGGTGAGGATGGTGTGGCAGGGTGAGGTTGGTGTAGAAGGGTGAGGATGGTGTGGCAGGGTGAGGTTGGTGTGGCAGGGTGAGGTTGGTGTAGAAGGGTGAGGATGGTGTGGCAGGGTGAGGTTGGTGTGGCAGGGTGAGGTTGGTGTGGCAGGGTGAGGTTGGTGTGGCAGGGTGAGGTTGGTGTGGCAGGGTGAGGATGGTGTGGCAGGGTGAGGTTGGTGTGGCAGGGTGAGGATGGTGTGGCAGGGTGAGGATGGTGTGGCACTGTGGCAGGGTGAGGTTGGTGTAGAAGGGTGAGGATGGTGTGGCAGGGTGAGGATGGTGTGGCAGGGTGAGAATGGTGTGGCACTGTGGCAGGGTGAGGTTGGTGTAGAAGGGTGAGGATGGTGTGGCAGGGTGAGGTTGGTGTGGCAGGGTGATGATGGTGTGGCAGGGAGAGAGGGAGGGAGAGAAGTAGAGAGGCTGCGCGAGAGGGTCAGTAGTGGAGGTAATAGAGAGGGAGAAGACAGAAAGTGAGAGGGTAGGAGTGGGGTGTGGCAGGGAGAGGGTGGGGACAAGGAAGAGGGAGGAAGGGGGAAGAATGTGATCCAGTAGTTTGAAAAAGAGAGGAAGGGAGAAGAGAGAATAAGAGAGTAAGGATAGAGACTTGGATAAAGACGGTGAAAGAGAAATAGAAACATGAAGATAATGAGATAGAGATAGAGAAACAGGGAAGAAAAACAGAGACAGAGATAGACAGAAGGAGGAGAGAGATGGGGAGAAGACTAGAGAGAAACAGAGAGACAGAAGGAGGAGAGAGATGGGGAGAAGACTAGAGAGAAACAGAGAGAATAAGGTGACCAAAGTAAACCATAAACACAACGAAAACTCAGATACTCACCAACATTAATTAAACCTAAGTATTAGTATAGAAGGTCAATGGAGACATAATTAATATATGTTAGTCTTACCGGAACTCGTTAGTGGAGCATGTCCAGCCATAGGTACACGATCCTA